>DWDU01001793.1:0-13893 GCA_018245575.1 Jemadia suekentonmiller
GTTACGAGTAAGTCAACTACATAATGTGTGGTTCCCTGAAAGCTGTCTTACATTGATCGGCATCAGCGAAACTTAATGTGTCTAATTTAATCTTTACAATATACACACGAATATCTGCCTCGTTGGTCGAGTGCGAGCGCGACTGCCGATGAGAGGTGCCTGGTTCAAATCCCGGCTTGGGTAAGATTGGATTTTTCTAACTAGAATTTCGAGTTAAAATTACCTGTAGTGGCTCGAAGTCTAGATTTGTGTCCGGTGTATACCAATAGACTCACCATCTGTACCATAGTGGGACGTAAAAGTAACAGGTGAAATATCGGGTCGTATCCTCTATCAACCTCTTCGGGAATTACAGGCGCGATGTTACTTATTTTGGTACTAAATTTTAACTTTGTACCACAAACAGTAAACAAATTGTCCTTAGACTTGGGCTTTTTTTTCTTTAGGTAACTTATAGGTAACGAGTGTTACGTAATTCCATCCAAACAAAAGAGTCATCTATCTAATCAGTGAGCCACGGAAAAACTGAATTGTTTCCTGTTCGAATCATTAATTCTGCAATCAGGACCGTTCTCGAGTGAAAGACATTTATCCCTATCAAATTACCTCACTATTTATTTAGTCAAGATTGCTAAAAATTAAAAACGAATGATACGTAATAATCGATATATTATGACACACAGACAAACATACATAACAGATATTTAAAATATTTTTGTGTATTGTGAAATTGAGCGCATAATTTTCTTCATATTATATTATGCACTTGAATACATTCACAGCGGTTCATAAATTTCTTAAAACGGATATTTGTTATAGATATATGTAAGGAATATCACAGAAGGTTGTAGGCATTCCGAGTAGCTGAAATCTCAAAAGGTTTCAAAGCAACAGAAGAAAACTTTTGGATTATTCCGCAGACCGACAGCGTTGTTCCTGTTTCAAGAAACTATGTCTAGAATGGACCTGGAATTTCTGAATCTCGACTGATTTTAGGGGTGTCAGAGAAAACCGCGTGCTCTAAATTAGAGTCTTATCTATGGAGCAAATACAACACCCTATAGACTAATTAACCACGGTCACGGCTGCTAACGGTCACGATAAACCGTTCTCTGATACCCCACTCTCTTTTTGCGTGTATAATAATTTGATCGCATTTTCTTTCTCTCTTTTTATATGTCCTTTAAAGCAAAATAAAAACTTAACAAGAAGTCTATAATCCGGAAAGAAATAGGCCGAGTAACGTAGTAAACTCCTGAGTTTCACCAGTTATATTTATGGACCACTATAGAATAGGGGGTGAGCCTGTTTTCATACACCGCTCATAAATCCAGAATCCAATATAATCGCAAAAATATAGCCAGGTCTTCTACGTCTCACAAGAATAGACAACCTAAGTTCAAGGTGAAAGGTCGTTTTCCATTTAGTGTATGTAAAGCCAGCATCCTTGGATATATCAGAATCAAGCTAAGTGTGCCAGCCCTAAATCTGGGCAGAGCACATTCATTAGTTACAATAAGTTGAGAATTAATTCCGTCCCACGGAACTGAACAGATTGAGGTTACAAAATAGTAAGTCATCAATCTAATTAGAGAATGATGAAGAAACATCTCAACAAGACCGTTTCCTGTTCTGTACATTGGATCCGAAATCACAGCCGTCTTTAATCGTCTCATCGCTTTCCTTTATCTGTGTGCACTTTGTTATATGTGCCCACTTTTGTTTTCTATTTTGTGTTGAAAGAAAGAACAGTACACGTCAATAAAATAGAGTCTTTTTTAAATTTTAGAGACAGGAGTGCAGTACATTCCCACCTTTTCCCAGTTATGTCATACGCGGCACCATGGAATATGGGGTAAGTCTATTGCCAGACACCGATCACAAATCCGAACTCCTAGCTACTACTGGAAATTTCAAATTACAAAACCTCCATACTATTGCTCCCAACCCAGAATCCGAACCCAGGCCCGCATGATCAGCAATAGCGGTTTCAAGCAAACGAAAGTAGCAGTCAATATTATACCATAATACTAATACTTACGAACATAAGGCCTAGAACTTCGTTAATTTAAAGAACACTAGGATAGAGAGATGTATAATTGCAAGCTACAAAATGGCTAAGTTTGATTGAAATACATAGATTAGGAAAGACTCAAAACGACCGTACATTTAGTAACTACATTTAAAGGAGTAGTAAATGTGGTCACTACATATTCCTACCGTAATATTATTATATCAGTTGTAACAATATTCTTTTGATGTCACGCCAGTATCACTTTTTTCTCGAATATTTCGTATTCAAATATTATTCAAACAGCAGACTCTTCTGAAATGCTACTTAAGTTAAAAAACGTATGAGTGGAAAAGAAAAAAAAAGAGTAAATATTCAAATGAACGTAATATTATAACCTACAAAGGTCACGCTCCTTGTGAAAATTAAAATTCACGTAGCTGCTTCTTTCGGGAATCCTTTGAGGGGAATTTTCCTGGGAGTTTGATACACAAAGAGAGAACTTTTGATGGGGCGCACGAGAACCTTTTGCACGTAAATGTTCTTAAGTCAATAGCAACGAAATTCCATATATAAATATGCAGATCAGGAAAACTTTACATGTTCAAGTATGTATATAATATAAATGTGTGTCGGTCCATGTGTGTATGTATTTGTGTTCCTGTGAATCATTTGTGTTGTATTGGCTGGTAAAGAACCCAATGCTTACCACACTGATGATAAGACATTTCATAAGAGGAGTCGTCGAATTGTTAGTTTTACCATCTTTTTAGAGAGCTTGTATTATAAGGAACTTATGTGACTTGTAAGACATTTAAAATTAAGGCAGCTTTTGTAAGAATTCCGTCATCATTGTAAATATGACCGCTTGAGCTGGAAAATAGATTAAATAGTTTAAAAGGAGACTAAATATCGTAGAGACGGTAAAACAAACACAGAACCAAAATCTTCCCGCAGACTATTCGAGTCAGTGACTGAGCCTGGGATTTTTAATTATTCAAAATGCACGTCAGTGCACGAAGTCAGAAGCGCTAAGCTGGTATTATGGTCCACCGGCGCACTCATGTGAGCGGTACCCCAACTGAGGACTGACTTGTGTTGTGCAAGAACAATAAACGAATATAAAGTATTGTTTTAGGTTATTTTGTAGGTACACACTCCCGGCCTACTTCTTTGGAGATTGGAGGCGTGATGTTACATCGAAACGTCGTTACACTAATCCTTTTAGACTACCTGTTCAGTAGTTTCATTATAATAGTAGCATCAGTAAATATCCTATGGCCCGTTATTTTCCCGTTCTACACTCCTCTGCCTACCTCTTCGGGGATTACAGGAGTGATGTTACGTTTTTTTTACGTTATCATAGATAATACCGACTATGATTATGATTATCAGCGCTATTTTGGTACTGTGGCGCTATAACGAAAGGAGCTTTATAGCGCCACTAACGCAATTTTACCCTATGCTATACATCGCTATGCTATTACATGCTTCTATCCCGGAATTCTCACCGTATAGGTACTTACGCGGGAAAGACCGCGTCTTCACTAATCGACACAGTTCAGGTATATATGAAATAACCTAATATTTCTCTATTAAATATAATTATTTCGTAACTGTTTTCGCGAATAGAATTAACTGAATAGTTGTTTGTTACAAACAAAGGTAATGTGAACCTACATGAACAAAGTGGCGGGCACAGCTAGTTTTAAATAAAATTACTTGTGTCACAGGAGGAACAGATATACTCGTAGAAGCGGTAGTATCCCAGTCGAAATTTGCTCATGTTTTATGAACAACATCCTAAATTTAATTACATCCCCAAAGCTGTATCTCACGAAAATTGGTACTAGTAGGTATGCCTTAAATTCTAAGAATTTTGGAATCTCTGTTTAACGTACAATTCCATTGCGATCCGATCCCTTCGAAGAATACCTAAAACTTACTTAATTATTTCTGGTATCAAAAATATACCACACACAGGTACAGGCACACAGACACAAAGTACATAGACTCTGTATCTCGTATGTGTCCATTTATATCTTAAAAGGTATAATATATTCACGTATTCCATAATGGAACGTAAACACAACCGGTGAAACATGGCAGTGTACTACACTCCTCTGCCTATATCTTCGGGGATTACAAGCGTAATATTACAGTATTCAATAAATAATATTGATGAAATAAGATGAAACAGAAACTCTCACAGGTTACATACATACATATCTTCATACCAGGTCCCTTAAGGGGTAGGCAGAGGGCACCGAGATTCAGATTCTCACAGATTCAGCTTTTTATTCGTCGTACAATATTCAAACGGTTATACTATTAAAAGGTTTAGAGAGTACAAAAAAATTACACACGAGCTCATATCTAGACACGACTGTAATTATACAATCTCTAACTTTGAGCGCGACATGTGCTGTTTGACGACAAAAGTAGACAAGATGGCGCATTTTGTTATTGTCTCGCTCCACTTTGTCAGAGCAAAATGACCTTAGTATGTCCCTTGATGTATTTTTTATTACATCGATGTATTTATCTAGTTTATGGGTTAGATAAAGTTGGTTTGCATAGATGTAGTGTTGATGTGCTGTTTAACAGGAGCTTTACACAACTAATATGTATAATATAACATTACGCGTAAAATTCATCAAAAGGGCAGGCAGAGGTGTTTAGTACTCTCACGTTTCACCGTTTATTTTATACGTATTTTATCAATAGTATTAATATTCAAACGACTCGGATCATTGAAATACTCATAAGTAACACTCAAATCTTCAAACGAGTTAAACTCGTAATTGCTTGACTTTTGGACGACGTTACATTACCATTTAATGGGCCCAAAATGTTCCCTAAGTCTAAGCGTGTATAAGGGCTCCATTTAAGCCAACCTCGCAAACAGAACTTAAACCGCTCGCACAACTTATGACAACTCCTTAGGGCGAATAATTAACTTTATGTTGAGTTCTTCCAATCTCCACACAATCTTACACCTGCTAATTCTTACACCATATTTTGAGCTAATCTCGCAGCCCTTATCATTATCTGACGACACTGTAAAGATTAGTAGAAAAAATGTGTTAGTTACTAAAGGTATTTTTCTCGCAGGCTGGATTTGTTTTCGGTATATGGCAATAGGCTCAATTCCTAGTCTATAGGATATATAACATAACAGGTAACATATAAGTGCCCTACATTCCTGTAGCTTTCCTTCAGGGAAAGCCAGATAAAGTATTATTCCACTAAAGTTATTTAAAGAACATTTTTCAATACACAAACTCACTAACTGTAAAACAAATATATTTACGTAGCCAAAGCAAGCGAGGGCGAGCAGTAACGTATATTTGCAGTAAAAGCTTTAAAGAATAGCTCAAGTTTTATTTAAAATAACTTTGCGAGTTAAAGTTTTGCTTTTCTTGTTACAGCTTTCAAAACACTTCCTTGCAAGCAGCATTTTAATGAGTGAAAAATGATCGGTGTCGACTCCAGCGCACAGTGTTTTCTTGAGTCGTTAAATTATTTTTAGGAAGACGTATGCCGTATTTACTTACACCAATAAGAGTAGGGCTAGTAGTTGTACGGGTATTATAATATAATTGGTTGAACTCCTCAAACCTGTAAATTCTTAGATAGAGAAGGACTTAAAAAACTGGTTTCCTATGAAGACGCGGATTGTTTTCTTGCGCGGGATGCCACAATTTACATATTACAATATATTTGCAAACATTGCTTATCAATACTGGATACTAAAAATCTGAATACATTTTTATGGACAAAATGTTTCTATCACAGGCTCTATCCATGGCTCTATCCATGACTATTGATTGTGAGAGTATGCCATATGAGAGTATACCCTATAGTTTAACGAGTTACACAAAAAAAAATAGATTCCCGGAAATACAGTATTCTGTTCACTCGTGTTTTATATAAATACGTTGGTTATTCTGACAATTCGAATGGAACGCATCGTCGATTAATGCAGCGTGGATTTCAGAAGTTTCAAATCAAACCGAAAGAGCATTGTCGTTTGCTGACCGAAATAACTGATACCTACACGTACTGGGATATTTCCATCGGGCTCACATTGACGAGCGATTGTGCAACCGTTCAAACAGAAAAATTTTTTGCCGTTTGCA
Organism: Jemadia suekentonmiller; assembly: GCA_018245575.1. Taxonomy (NCBI): domain Eukaryota; kingdom Metazoa; phylum Arthropoda; class Insecta; order Lepidoptera; family Hesperiidae; genus Jemadia; species Jemadia suekentonmiller. The sequence continues at coordinate 6,154 of DWDU01001793.1, forward strand.
CACTCGTATGGGGTATTGGTGTAAAGAAAGCGATATACAGATATGTTGATGTACAAAACGTAATTGTTTATTGGTATACAGAAAACTCGGACTTGTAGAGAAAGTTATTATAAATACAATCTAATAAAATTTAATGTATGCAATCGATTAGTGAACTTAAGTTATACTAGATGTCATGATTCCTAATTTTTTACCGTAGCATATTTGAAATGTAAAATATTTTAATAATGAGATATTTCAACAATCTTAGGAAAGATGGCGCTGATTCAAATTAATACATTTAACTATTAAACAACCTATCGTATGTAACTAAGAGACAGTGGACATAAAAGGTTTATTACCTAAGCTTAGTCCTCACGAGTGATGCGAGCTCCTAATGTAATTACAAAAGGGTAGATGACAATCGTTTCCCAAATCGTATTACGATGAAAGAAAAGGTTTTATTTATTGGTACTATTCAGACACTTTTAGAGAAATAAAACGTTTGTATTATTCCAATTAAACATGACATAGCACCTTACACGCGATCGTCAGAGTTACCATATGCGTAATGATTTAAAACATAATATCGAAATGTATGAACATATAAATGTATTTCCCTCGAGGCTTATTGAAGTGTTTTCCATCTATACATGAATATCCGAAAAGATATTCACTATCGTCTTAATTCTATTACTTATTCAACATTGAGCTTACCAAATCAGAAGTTTCGTATATTTCCCCATGCATGGAAAGTTTTAAGCAGTTTAAGCACATTAAAACCCATTAACTGTTTATACTTTAATACTAACCGTAAGAATCTCCACCAAGACTTAATGGTGCTGATGATGGTTTGCCATTAGACAGAGATTCATGGAGTACCAGCTTCACTGTTGTCTAGTAACATCCATCACCGTCATTCTGGTCATCATCAACCAGTCTAAGTCCATTGCTAGAGATAAGCCTCCTGAAGGGTTTCCGCCCACGGTCACCACAGCGGGTATGAGTGTTGTCGATTGCAGAACACATCCGGGAATATTGGCATTATGAAATGTATCAATGTTTCATCACCAACAACAACAACCAGTTGTCGCTTCACTATTAGACACTAAACTCCTAACAGATTCGGACAGCAGTTCTCAGCTGGACAAAGGCCTCCTCTGAGGGGCTACGTCCATAATCCCCACGCTGGGCATGCGGGTTGGGGATCGAGAGCACAGCTTCACGCGCCGCCTACGCAGCTGCCCATAAGCGGTCAGCGCGCTTAACTGTATCCAGGCAGATCGCGCCAAACCGCGATGTACCAGCGGATAAACTAGGGCCAAATTCTAAAACGAAGAATTGATATATTTCATACGTGTGACAAAAATTAATGAGACATCTAACACGTGCAAGTATTTAACAATACTGTCCTTAATCACAGTAGCGATAGAAACGGAACCTTAATTTGTTTCAATACAAAAACTCTACATGACGTGAGTAATTTATGAAAGTAATTCATAATTGTTTTTAGTTTATATTTCATTACTATGTCATATTCTATAGAACATCACGCAAGTTATATGTAATGTATACTACAGTATGTAGTATATAGTGTGGCAAGCGAATGGCCATAGGCTTACCTCTATTACAAGGTACATATAATGGTGAAAGGTAGGAATATACTACGCTCGAAAAATATAGACGTGATTTACGTTGTTACGTTTTACATAACAATATTTGCCAGTGTCATTATTGATATACAGTCACAAGGTATTAACTTTGTCCTTTATATTATTTATTGTTATATAAACATTTTGCCAGCTGCCTTACGTGGTAAACAGAGTCCAACTAAGTACCAAATATCTTTATCATTTCGGCAGTGACGTACAACTTCTAAGATAGTAAGAGTACTGTAAGAGTTTACATGATTGTTGTTTATCTAACATAGAAGAATAAATAAATAAAATATTTTGAGTCTTAATGTGAACAACAACATCCTGTGTTAAACTCTAGCCAAGATCCCTAAATCCTAAAGTTCCATCTGTCCGTCTAGGGCACCCATGGGATAAAAGATTTAAAGATTTAACGTGCTCCACGCTAGCTCTTTTTTGAATGTTTAAGTATTGGCACATATATTGTTAGGTCAAAATATGCATTTTTTTTCTTGAGAGTTTTTTAAATTTTACATCCGTAGTCAGTCCACAATTCATCTGTCAAATTGCGTCCTGCTATGAAATAGGATGTGAGCCTATTACCATATACCATATACAAATTAGTCAGAATTCAGAACTATTATTAGAAAATCTAAGTTAAAAAAACCCGAAAATATTCGACCGGGAATGGATTCCACGACTTTTCCTTCGGTAGCTGCGCTTGCAACGATTTAAACAACGAGGCAGTTCTACTTAAAATTCATCGTTATTTAGATGTACTTAATTACTAATTTTAATCAATTGCTCTAAGATAAATTTGATATTTTTGTTAAATCGGGTTCGTTTTTATTATCCACCAATGGTTTGTATCTTTGATATCTTAAGATATTATTACTGTTCTGGAGGGCAACGCTCAAAACATAACAATGCTTAAAACCTCAGGAGTAGCTGTTGAAAGCTCTCTGTCACTCACGATACTTATTGATTTTTATGTTTTCCGGAAATTGGATAATTTTGTACAACGGAAACTTTTTAAACCCAATATCCTGATGAAAAACTTCTTTCACAAAGTCATCAATTTCCGTCCCTACCAGTAGTACAGCAAAAGTATTGAGAAACTTCCATTAAGATAAAAAAAGTGCATCAACCACAATGGCCAAAACTTAAATTAAATATATACGAGTATATATACCCTTAGTTGTAAGAAAAAAATGTTTTTTTGAATATTTAATAACGGTTGCATTAGTAAGGATAAAAAATTCCTTATTCATAAACATATACTTAATATCTTAATATAAATGATAACTATTATTATGGACGATTTTTAACTAAAAATAAAAACGCGAGTATGAAAGTTGCATGTAATATCGGAGGCTTAATAGCAAACGAAGCACCACTGTACCTATTGGCGTCATTAATCAGCGGGAATTTAAATTGTGTTCCAACACAAAGGCCAGAATATACAAAAAATATATGACAGCATTAAATTTTGGTACTCAAAAGTAGCGATGTATTAATTTGATAGTTAAAGGTTTCTATTAATTCTTTTATTCATTATCTCAGAAATGGAAACACAGATTGTTCGTCGTTTTAATATTTTATTAAGTATTTTTACACACTGAAAAATTTCCACATCACTTCGAATATATCTACTATGAACAGATCCATTGTCAAAATTTAAATTTTTAACAACGTTCACATGTAATGACCAGTATTAAAGATATAAATAAATAAATTGTTATAATTAGTGCCTTCATCGTACAGAAATACAGCAATTTAACCTTACTACATATAATAAAATTAACTTGATATTATGGGCTACAATGCCCACTAAACTGCGTATTCGCTGCTCACCTACTTTCCACTTTACGATATACGACAAGCAAACAAATGAAAAGAAGAGAAACTCAGACAAGTATGAACTTTTAAACTCTGTAGTTTCAAAGTACATTGTTTAATATTGTATTTTATTTACAAGCACAATCCATTGTTCTGTTATAAAGTTTCAGCTGAATTCATTCACTCATTCGTTTTCATTCATCCAACTATTGTTCCCGAGAAAAATTTTTTTCAATCCAAAGATGATTAATTAGACGCAACTTGAACAGTGCTATTCAAAAAGCGCAAGGCTTTTATTTTATTTTATAATAAATGACACTAATCTTAATATGAAATACAGGTATATTTAAAGGCATTAACACACTTGAGCGTTTATATGTACATAGTATATGCAAAATTTTGAAAGAAAAATCTGAAGAAATTAAATGAAAGTTAATCTGAAAATATACAGAATCGTCGCGATAATTAACACGCGTTAATTTAAGATATTATTTGCATATACTATCAGTCACATAACTAGTAAATAAATAAGACATACCTGTTACATAACAACAACAACGGCCCTTAATGAAAACGTCACCGATACAAAAAAAAATTAAACTACAACAAAAGTCACCAATCAAACACTTAACAACAAACACTTATTTAATATACCACTTTATTATTGCTTATCGTTTGAAGGATAAATTTTGAAAAATTCGCGAAATACAAGAGAGAGAGATATAGTATTAGAAGAGAGAAACGACAGACGTGCAGCTCAGACGTCATCTAACACGACACTGCTACGCGATACGGTGCCGTAGCATCTCGTAGCTGCGCGTAGAGCTACGAAACTCTACGTACGTGTAGCGTAACGGCCAATCGTTCACGCTTCCAATGAATTGCTTCGTTTTTGTTTCAGTGAGTTTGGTATTAAATGCAGCCGCAATTTGGCATATAGGCGAAATATTCGATTTAATTAAATTGATATCTTTATTATTTTAATTATCCGGTAATTTACATGATACAGGTGCACAAATAAGCTATGTCAATTGTATTTATATAATGTACATATTTCATATCAAGGTTAATTTTTCTGTTTTAGTTAAGTAGATTTATTTGGTGTTTAGTTTAACAGTGCGATGGATAATAGTGCGAACGGTATGATATTGTTTTAATTGGTTTGTTGATACGATTATATTATTCTGATGTTTCGGATTTAAATTAACATCCCCTACTCTACTATGTCTGAATCTATAACGTTAACATTGTTAAAAATTCATTTAAACCTGTTTCTGTCCCTAACTTTTGTCACTGGTTAATAATTTTTATATTGTTGTGACTGGTTTACCCTTTTTGGTAATTACAAATTTATATTAGGCCAGAATTCTGATTTTGTAATTGTAATAGCGACGTGTCAGAGGAATTAAATAGATAATACGTAATCATACAGGAATATATGGCCATGTAAATAATCATAGCCTCGTAACTTAGGACTATTGATGTCTAAATAAAAATATTCACAGTTTTGTACGCGATTTCGAAATCAAATAATTTCACACTATATCGGTTAAGGAAAAAGTCACAAAGAATCTATACTGTTCGCAGAACTCTAAAGCTTCTTTAAGAAACTCGTTTTTGCCAAGCCCCACTCGAAGACATAGTACCTTAAGGCTTTAACCTTTTTCTGAGAGGAGATCCATGTCTAACAATAAAAGGGTTGACCTTAACGTCAGGTAACGAATTACTTTTAGTGTGTGTTATAACATAATTTAACCTGCCAACATTAACACATTCGCTTAATTTTTCAAAGAGAACTTTATTCATGAAACAAGCGTTTTAATTTTAAAAGTAACATATTTCATGTGAAAACAGTACAAAGATCCCGAAGGAAATTGCTACGATTTGGATATAAAATTAAATATATTCATTCGAACGCAAGTGTCATATTTATGTTAATTTACGTCTATAAATATTATCATAAAGTATACTGAATATCCGAATTTACTTTCCTTTAGAAAACCATAATTGTATTACAAATTTCATGAGTCTTGAAACGAAAATTCGTTTAAGTTGAATTTGTCGATTGTTGGCCTCATTTTACAGGTAGTAACAGTCATATAGGCAGTGAGAGAATATCGACCCTATTAATCTAAAATGATCGCTTAATTGGAGGCCAACACTCACTTATCTTCATTAAATAGGCCAGATACTGGATGATGACAGAAGTCTCAGTAACCGGCGTACAAGTATGAAAAGAGTGACGAATGTAAAAGCGGGGAAGGCCCTCTGCGAACAACGTGAGGGTCCAGGCGTGAATATATATATTTAGGTATATGTAATACTTAATTAATATATTTGGCACTCGATGCTTATGAATATATGCATATACATATGTGTAATTTTATTGTTAAATTTTAGGTGAGTGTTACAAATTATTATGTAACATCAAGCATAATAATAGTATATATGCTTGCTTAGTTTAAGTAAAAGTTAGAATTTAACAGGCTATCTAATGCGAGCCTCGTTAGTCGAGTGGTTACAATCACTACTCCTAATCGAGGATAAGTCTCAAGTTCGAAACTCGGGTTGAAATTTCTAGTATTGGTTTGTATTCTGTATTCGTGCCCAGTGTAAGGAAATATTTACATTCCCTATTCGTTAATGGAACGAAAACTTGACTATTTAATCATGGGAGTCTGCTATATTCCTCTACCTAGCTCTTCGGAGATTACATGAGTTATGTTATATCGTATACGACTATCAAATAAAAGCATCTGTAAAATCTGTAAGCAGAATATCGTTAGGTACAAATAGTTAACAATTTAATGAATATAATAATAGCTACTTGTAAAACAAAACTGTGTAACTTTTATTTGTCTTTAAAGCCTGTAAAGTCGACCAAGTCAACTGTAATAAATTAAAACCTTTTACTCCAAACTAACCTGAATTTAATGAATTCTGTTGAAAGTTACATCTGAATGTGTAGCCGTTTCGTAGCATACGATAAAAGAAACAAACAGATTCAATATGATCTAAGATGTTTACAACGTCTCGAGGGCTAGTATCATTGTATCTAGTACCAGGTCTAGTATCATTATGAAGTATTTGTTGTTTAAGCGAATCGTTTTTCGATCTGGATTCCCTAGTTGTTAATTTCTGCTTACACTAGAGGTGACTACGTTACTGAGTTCATTCACGCCACTATGACTCTACATTCATATAATAACCGATTTAATGTTAATAGCTTTTTTATCAATTAATACTAGCTGAGTTTCTTCAGCGAATAATACAAATCGAACTAACATTGATAGCCTCATTCCATTAATCCTATTCGCGGTAAATTGCAAAAATCTATGGACGGAAGCGGCCACTTACGAGTATTGCATGCTCCTTCACTACTCTCTTCACATTAAGACGGTATAGAACCTTTCTCGTGTAGAGTTATTAATAGCGCTTATGTGAACAGTTACGTTATGGTTATCAATCATGAGGATGTCAGTGTTACGTAATATTATTACGAACCGCTGCAACCTTGGAACTCTACCTTAATATTATGTATTTTAAGGTGAATTTTCAAGGTCTGTAAAAAAGTAGGCCACGTTTAACATCGTTCGTTATTCGTTGACGCAGTGTTACTCTATGTGTCAGCAAAATCTGATGCACATTTCACACGAATTGCGAGTAGGTGTTCGAGGCGAGGTTCTACTCGTAATAGTTTATGGTGATTTGCAATACCAGACAAGTTGAAGACGGACAAGCCTTTCGACGTTTCAGAATATAATAATATGTCACTAAACCCGGCGTGCGAGTGTGCAGATTGTAATTAACGTAGGCGAAGCACTGTAGTCTGTAAGGATAGACACTTTTAACACTCGGTGCTCACTGTGTACCCTGTAAGGGACCTGCTGTAATAAATACGATAATAAATTTTATTACGTACTCACATGTTTATGTCATAAGAATATAAAATGTTGAAAATTGTGACATTCAAATTTTTTTATTCTAACTTAATAATATAATCGCAATTATTTTTGTAGAGGCAGAATACCAAATTTATTTAAACATTAGAATAAGCAAATATATCAATTACTTATAATTCAGCTTTTATTGTCAGTATATTTTTCATCTAGCATGTACGAGTATTGAAAATTATTATTAATGGCGCATAAAAATCTCACTCAAACTAAAGAAAATTTTCGCATTACATCGTCCTTATAACGTGTACGAGTTTACTCGTACATTGCATTGCATCAGCATGTTTGTACTACATATTATTCAGTGCAATTAAAGGCATCATCAATGACAG
>DWDU01001794.1:0-13892 GCA_018245575.1 Jemadia suekentonmiller
CGACCCGGGAATCGAACCCAGGACCTCCCGATCGGCAGTCGCACTTGCAACCAACACGACCAACGAGGCAGTTCACTACACTTCAAATACATTTATACCAAATATTGAATAGGACTGGTAATTCCATATAATCTTGTTCAGAAATGAGTTACCACAATTATTAAATGAAATTAAGTGGAACATCTCTTTTCATCATCTCTGCGTTTGTGTACTAATACAATACAGTGAAGTAAATTGTCTCCCAACATTCTCCATGTCCAGAAAAGTCTCCCAAATACTATAGGTTACTAGTAATAATTTAACGCAAATATCAGAAAAGTGTCACACTGAATCCACACAGCCGACGTTTACATATGAGACCTTCGGTGTTACATGAGCCAGCGATTGGCCAACGTTCGCATTCGTACAAATCCACCGCAACCAACAGTTTCCGTTTAGAAACCAACCGTTTAACTCGTTGAGCAACAATGACTTGACGCAGCCCACCGCCTATTCATATGCTACTTATTCTCATGAAAATAAGCGTAATGCCCGCCGGCGTCGTTATGGAAACGTCGAAACGTAACATCATAGCGCTGAAACGTAAATTACGTGTCGTCGTTAGCTGGCTAGTTGAATGCGTAATTGATATAAGAAATTAGTCATCTTTTGCGTTTCTTTTTTTAATATTATTATTGAGGATATATTATGTTGATATAACTCTACGCTCATGACGTAATTCGATATCGTTTTGAAGCATTAATAAGCTATAAGAATAGACGACTAACTCCATAACCACTCATTAAAAGTTTTACTCTAGACGTACACTTAAATGATTTGACTCTTCGTCTACGCCCGTGCTGGTTATATAAAGTAATTTAGTCGCAGTATTTTGCTATAAGTATCGGTAAGATTTTTTTATAGTATCTTATTAAAACATTTGCATTATTCGTTTTAATTCGCGTCGATGTCCTATAATTGGTGTCCGAGCGACGGTATTGTACTTTTCAATGAATTAGTTTGGGTTAATTTACATAGAGATAGACAACAGCGTCAGTCATTAACTAACAAGGCCGTTGACCGCGGTCCTGCGCGCCTCCTTCATATCGAACGACTGTGATACAATATCACTGACCGCAGTAGCACACGCCCGGGGTACCGTAATTTTGACAATAAATAAATAAATAAATAAATAATGCTAACGCTTCGACCGGTTCGAGGAAAAATCGTTTCATGATTCTAGTTTTATAAATAACAATTCGTAACGTCTCGGTCTTGTTGCGTGTCGTTCTGAGTGAGGATTTTCTATCAGATGTCTTCGTGACAGTTTTTGGCAGATACGATGATTTTCTCAGACGTTTACCTTTCTTAGAATTCGTAGGTGTTGTAGCGACGGCAACATTATTGGAAATGTGTTGGTCTCTGAAAAATATTCTATGTCAGTTTACAAATGCAATTGACGTAAGCTTAGGGACTATGCAGATTGGCGCTCTGCCGGCTCGAATGGGTGTTTCTGGTAAACTTACATAGTATGACGTCGTAGCGTCGATTGTTGGCCTCACTCTACCTGCATGTGCTGATCATTACTAAAAATATCGTTTCTGTAACGCGGAATACATAAGCTGTCGACACGTCTGTATCATTTCAGTTCTATAAATTGATCTGCTAATATAAAAATAACCATAATGTTTATAATTGGTCATCACGCCAGGTCTATGACAGAGTATGCGTTGGGAACCGAGTTCTAAATGTGTCTTTCCTCGAGAATTTGATGTGCTTCTTCTACATTCATCACTGGTTGTATACAATCACGTTGATTTCGGAGCCTGCTGACTCCCCAGGCAGCCAGTACTTGTCCTATTTGATCAAGATATTTGGTCAAGTAAATCCTCACCCCGTCGGCACCTGCGTACTGATGTACGCAGTACGATGATCCATTCCCACAATAGTCGTATCAAAATAATGAAATTGCCAGATGTGGTTGCATCGCATGATATTTTGATTGCATTTCCGTGCAAATATTTGTTCCGAAGCATATTTATTGGACGTACGCGTTGTTTTTGTTTATGTTACTCGGTAAATAGAGATGTTCATAGCGTAGTCTTTTACGCCATTGGAACTGCTTACTGCGCACTAGAGTGTTGATAAGCGGTCAACATTCGGAGTGACGTCGTCACGTGTAATCGAGCCGCTCGATGTGGGTCGCAGCCGTCTGGACTGGCTGGTGTGTAATTAAAATTAATAATCAGTACTTACGTTCTTGTTTGCCGTAGTATAAATATTGTTATTATAATCACTTAATGCGCATAAATTCATCTTTGTACCGTTGCTGAAGTACAGTAGTATATATCTATTGTGTCGTTTGATAATGAGGTCGATCAAAAATTATTTAGGTGCTATACGATGTATAATGAATGAATTTTTATATTGTTATCCTAGACATACAGTTTTTCAAATGGTATTGACAGTAATTATAAACTGTTTTCTTTCACGGTCGAATAGATAAATTCACTCATTTAAGTTCTAAATAAAATTAAACGAAAAGTAAAAGGCGGTAAAAAACATATATTTGTAAAGTTTTTTATTTGTGACGTTGGTGTTAAGCCAGATTTCCGCAAATAAGAACAATCAAGCAATTATTCAAAAAAACTATGCGTGCAATGCAGTCAGTCACGGCAGTTACTTTGTAGGTAGGCGCGTTACATAAACTTACAAAACGCAAAATCTCAACTACGCCTTGTGTGCGGTTGACAAAGATCATACAGCGCCATATAATGTATTCGCGCCGCGTATGAGGCAACGCTCGTGCGTGTAGACTGCTGGAGTGGCGTGGACGTGCCCCGAAAACTGTATTTTTCCGGTTTGTTATGAACTGCTTTCGAGCCCGATACAACGCTACTAAAGACCACTAATGTTTAATGATATTTTGGAAACGGCTGCGCGAAGCGTCGTCGCTGCTGTCGTAAATATTTTAGCGACCGGTTCGCTACTAGAGCTATTCCAACTATCCGGCATTTTAGACGAGATTTCGTATATATATTTATATATCGATGTTCTATGTGTATCTACCGGGTAATCAAACCCAGTACCACTCGAACAGCAGTCGCGTCTGCGGCCACTCGACCAACGAGGCAGTCGTAGTGTTGTAATAATCTAATCCAATTAGAAATTTCAAAAGAATTTGCTCGTGTATATTTTTCGTAAGAAATATCATTATTAAGATTTATCATTTCAACGTCAATATCAAAGTACAATAATACATCTGTAATAAATATCGTATTTGCAGTAATAATCTTATCTTATTTTCGACAACTTATGAATATTACATTTAAAACGAATATCGATTCACCACGACTTATGAATATAATTTTCCAAATTATTCGCTTGTTTTCGCACTAAATATTATTATTAAGATATCAATATTAATATCTCTGGAAATCACTGCAGATTACACATGTGCAGCCAGTTATCTGGCTACGAGTGACGGACTTAGTCGCGAGTCGCCGCGTTCTGTTCCTTGACACACTAAAGTCGCGAGTCGTGATGGTGGCCGCCGCCGCCCCCGTCGCTGGTGTTCAACTTTCACCGAAACAGAACGTCATGTTTGTTATGAATGGTACCGAGTTTCCCTTTTGTTGCGCCTCCTATACTTAGGCACGGTTAGATAGATTCTGAGACATTGTTTTGTCGTATTGCTAGTTTCTATTTTGGAAGTCCGTGGGCAATAGCAGAAGCAGGCATGTACGCCTCTCGATGTTTAGATTGGATACAAAAATGCATGAACTGCCGTAACGCAGTTCATCATACATACTTGTATTGTAACTGCATTACGGCAGTTTATACATTTTTGTATTCGAACTAGAAATGCTACTACCTAAGATCTATTCAAATGTCTGTGAAATCTGTGTAGTACATTCTGTATCTTTGCGATATAAAGTAGTAGCAGCAAAAGTGTTTTTTAATATTGCACTCTGCACAAATATTTTTTTTATTATACAATGAAAACGTTCAAGTATATAAAATACCCTTCTAATTTCGTGGTTGCTACTAAATGCCATCTTAAACAAAAATATCAAAAATACCAAAAAAAGTTTTTATTGATTAAGTATTTGATCACCTTAAAGATTCAGTTCATGATGCGAAAGAAGAAAAGTCGAAAAAATTATGTTAGCGTATTCTAAACTAATGCCGACTAAAGTTCCGGTAATGTCAGCCATGGCCCAGTGACCGCGATCGAGTGTACAACATAAAAAGTAGGTGTTTTATTTAATTCTATAGAGAGAGAGAGAGAAATAAACAAACCTTTGCTGCTCGTTCAGTAACAAAGAACTGATTCATTATTCACAGTGCGCGTTAAACATGAATCACCTATGTAAGGAAATCGCCTGATCTATTTTACAGTAAGCATTAAATTATGACTCCTCTTCTCACATTGCACGCAGCAATAACAATTATTCATACGTACGTACGTATGTGCACGTCGTACTTCATTGATTAACAAAAAGTTTCGGGTCAAGGAGCCACTTAATATTGCATGCCAATTAGCTTGTCATATTTCGAATTTATTTTCCGCATCTTGCAACTATATACACATACATATAAATATTGGTAAAAATGGGTATTTATTAAATCTGCTTAAATAGACTATAGTTTTGGTAAATACATCATAAGTACTCATATCAACTCATGATAGTTCAACATTAGATTATGGTATTAATTCTTCTCATTCCATTATGTTACCTTTATTAGAAAATTCATGCAGATAAATAGGATAATGTGTAAAGGTAAACTGAACAATTATTAAAATCGATCTTATTCTCGAACGAACAGTAACGAAAGCGGTTTACGTTTTCTTTCGCATCTGAATCGTTTCGCAACGTTCATAAACATCAGGACGTGTTACGTCACCTCGCGAAGTGAAAGCGGACTCTTTAATTTTTATATATTTTGAAATCCGCGTATACTTAATGCGTATTAAAACAAAAAATGACCGGTTTTTAATTCTCTTTTAACAATAAGCTTTTAAATATGTGTATTGTGAGTTTTATAAATGTTTAAAAACACACGTAAACGCACCCGAAAGTTGCGCATAACGAGATACCGTGAAAAAATGGATGTCGCTGAGCTCGCACGTCGCACTTGGCAAGATGCGTCGGCTTGCCATCCGAGCCGGTAGGGTACCGTTCGCTCTGACATCGATTTGAAGGTTATCAGCGCGGTGTCAGCGACCAGCCGCCTCGCCCACACGCGCTTCTGTATACAAACAAAGCTCACACACGCACACACGCCCGCTTCACACTGACCACTTCAGTCACACGCTCGCCCGCTGCTCTCTACACGGGCCCGTTCTTGTATATCTTCGCTCTACGATATCTTCGGACGGACGCACTCCCGATAGCCTATGTTCGTTCCTGATTATTGAATGTTGTTTGTTATACGAGGCGACTATTTCCTTGCGGTTATCGACGTACTTGTATTTTCTGTGTTACATATAAATCCTTAAATTATTTTAAAGTAACTCAATTCATAATTAATTTTCGTGCGCTATAAATATTATTTATGTATCATCATTATGAATTTGTAGCTCTGAGATGTATGTGTAGTTAGAAGTGAGTAACATTTGCTGGGTTATTTTAATTTTTTATATGTTTTTTCAATGTATGTTGAAACATTCCTTTTCTTTATCGAATTGTAATTGATATTTGAAACATATTTCTATTAGCACGCGGTTTAGCAAAACTTATTGTTTGTAACAATGGGCTAATATTGTCTCTCATTGGAGGTTACTGCGAGCCGGCAGTCATATTCGCAAAGGTGCCAATGTCACAATATTAGCAAGAAACTTGTCCCTTTATTGGACACGGAACATCTCATGTACGTGCTCGGAGTCTCGTTTTGTCATCCGATAAAATCCTTTATTCGTCGTGGAAAGTTTAAGATGCAATTGTTAATTCATATCATCGTAAAAATGTGTACTCTTCTGCAAACTGACGGCGAATCACACAAAATCGATGAGCTTTCATGAATCTGTGCTGGAAATAGCTCAGGGCTACGGTCGTCCTCTGACCTCTCACAGTTTTCCGCCAATCGGTGAAATGCGAATTTCAAAATCCTTTGCAAACTGTAGTACAATGTACGATTGGATTAATGATTTATTAAAAAACAATAATTTGATCTCATAATAGTGTTATTTGCAGTAACTCATAATAGTCGCCGTTTGTTAAGAACCACTTAGTTAATCGTATTTAATGCCCCATTACAGCTATTGAGTACCTACTTAAAAATTTACGCGATAACATTATTTTCATAAGCTATTATGACCTACATTTATACTATTATATTGTCTATTACTACAATGCGTTATCAATGCACTATTACTTCTATAAATAATGAGTAAATCAATAAAGTAACGATTAGGCATATTTTTATACCTATATTGCAAAGTTGCCATATCAGTGTCTAATATCCAAAATTCATACTCCGAAATTAAATGGAACTATAGAAAAATATGTAGAAAGAATGTTAGTATTAAACATCATATCGTCGGATATTGAACTAGGTTCGTAACATACAAACAAATCAGCTGATTCGTGTAAACAAAGCAGGTCGCCAATGTTTCTATATAAAGTTTATTCATTGTCCTAGAGAAGTAGCATTAGGGCTTTATTCATTAGTAAATTGTACACATTTCGCTTAAAAAGACGTTATATTATTATTTATTTAACGAAAATGAGAATAGGCCGGTCGATTGTAATGTCCCGTTAACGAGCCGGCGCTACCTACGTGACGTATAAAGCGTGGGTCGCCCCGCCAGCGCGCCATTAGTACAGCGCCCGCGCGCGCGATTGCACGTATTTGCCGATTCCAGCTCCGCGCTCGCTCTCTCGACTCTATGTGTATACAAGCTGATCAAGAAACATGCATTTTTGTACTCATTGGCACGATTGGTTTTACCAAGAGACCATCGCGACGGTGGACACTGCCAGCCCAGCAGCACGTCGGCGCAGGCCGCGTGATCGACGCCGCCCCCCGTCCGCGCCGCCGACGCCGTCGACGCCGCAGAGAATCTCAACCGAAGAACTAGTGGAAGCACTGCGCCCTCATCTTCTGTCTCCGAAGCGCATGTGGGCTCTAGGCTACCCACTCGAAATAGAACCCAACTCGAGTAAGGCGGTCGTCTACATAAATCCGCCGCCTCGACCGAGACCCTCGCAGTTTACCTCGTTCGACGTAAACGCGCCGGAGTTCGTACCCGGCTTGTCTCAAAGTGACAGCGGGCGAGGCTCGTGGGGCTCCACTCCTCGCTCCGACAGTGACGAAGAAGCGGATGCAGTGGAACATTTGTGCGTGCGGTGTGATAAAATGTTTAGAATGACTCGCGAAGGTGAATATGTGGTTGAAGAAAGTTGTGTGTATCATTGGGGTCGGATAAGTGGAGATTCGCGGCATACCTGTTGCAACGCGCCGCTCGGGTCTAAAGGTTGCAGCACGGCGCGCTTCCACGTGTGGAGTGGCACTCGGCCCGGAATGAATGGCCCACTCGAGGGCTATGTGCGAGCTCGATCGCCTCGCGGAGGCGTTTACGCCATCGATGCTGAGATGTGCTACACGACGGCGGGACTGGAGTTGGCGAGCATCGCGGTCATAGCGACTGACGGTCGGCTCGTTTACAAGTCGCTAGTGAAACCTAGCTCACCTGTCGTCGACCACAACACACGCTTCTCGGGCATCAGGCCGCGCGACCTAGCGCGCGCGACTAAGACGCTACGGGATGTACAAAATGATATTTTGGGATTCGTTGGAAGCGATACGATCCTAATCGGTCACGCGCTGGATAATGACCTCCGAGCATTGAAACTGTTACACTGTGCAGTGGTGGACACGTGCGCGTTATATCCGCACTCCCGCGGCTTCCCGTTGAGACGGTCGCTGCGGGCGCTGTCGGCGGAGCTGCTGGGCCGGAGCGTGCAGCGCGGCACCTCGGGCCACTCGCCGCTGGAGGACGCGCGCACCGCCATGGACCTCGTGCTCCTCAAGGTGCACGAGGAGCGCGCGAGCCGGGCCCGCGTCTCCAACCAGCTGCCCATCCTGCAACCGTACGACCCATTAATTGGTGCCGCCTAAACTATAAGTGATAAATACAAATAGACGATTGTTGAAACAATATGAACTTTTAAAGATGATCAGTGTTATGGACTATTCTAGTGACTTTTATGTTACGTTGTCGAAGTGCGCGTACGGTATTAGTATGTGCCTTCGAATTGCGATATTGCAATAAACGTAATGTTTTTTTTTCCTAATACGTGTGTTTTATTTTCCCGATTGAACATGAAACACGTAGGTACAATAGAAACTGGCTAATATTTTATATAACACTTTTAGCTCACTCTGTATATCACATAAATTCAACATATTGTTTGCTGCATCATATGTAGTAAATAAACAGTACACAGTGCCAACAGAACATGACTATCACTCGAGCTCGCACCTGACTCTATGCGTATCTATTCTATTCGTTGCGATATACACTTTCACTAAGACAGATTTCACTAAGCCTCACGCGGTTAATAACTTTGCGCAGAGGGTAAGTAAGTATGTATGATAAAATGTGAGTAATTATAATTGCTGTATTCAAGAATACGTGTACCTTAGACATAAATGATATGTTAGGATATTTTGCGTTATACACACACAAGCGAAATACTTGTCAGTTGAGCCAATAATTTTATTAAACGAGTGATGACGAAATACGTGCACTAGACATAGAGGAATTCCCGAGAAATTTAATAAGAAATACAACTTGATTTAATTCAGAATAACGTCAGAGGTAAACCATGAGGAAAATCGTGGAATGCGACTGGCAAACTTCAGAAAGGTGTATATGAATCTAAACATGATTATCCTATCAGTAATATTATTTCAAGAATCATAATATCAGCGGCAATATTGATATGTTGATCGATTTCGCTAGCCAAGTGACTAAGCGTTGCTGTACGTGGAAACTCCACGCAGTGATCTTTATTTATTTTTCTTGGCATATGAGTCAGCTGTTTTGCTAGTTACGTGTAAGTAGAAAGGCTTCGTTCATTGATAAAGTTATTGCTCGCTAATTTCATCACGCGTCTGTGTTACACATACTGCGCTTGTGTTAAATAATAACACAAGAACGGAACACGCCTATAAAAATTACCGAGATTCGTTTAGTCTGTTTGTCTTGTGAAATTATAGTATTAAGCGTAAGTAAGAGAAACACTAGACTGTTGAGCCGTTCATATGATAGAGTTTTAACCGACGACCGTGCACTGGAGGCGAGCTTACATAATTCGGTTACATAAACTAATGACGAAACGGATTGTATATGAACAAACTTAATGACTTCCACCTTGGTCGGTCTCAGTGTGAAATCGCGGAGGCGTTGCATTGTAATACGTTATTATTTGTATAACAATATCGCAGTGATTAACGTGGACGTTTATCGCCGTAGGAAAATATACGTGGACGTGAAAATTGATTATGGTTCTCTGTTAGAACTGTTCTGACGTTGTTTTCATTATGTTTAATAAATGCCGGTAATGCTTGCGATATGACGCTATGGTGATTTTTAAGTAAAAGTATAGACTTTTTAATATTGATCGTAAATAATTAGGTTATAGAGGAGTATAAGAAATGGTTACGCTTCGTTCTAATGCACTAAGACGTAAACAAAAAACATTTTTATTTTTAATCGGAGAACATGTGTACACGAGTCGGTTATTTGATCAAAACACTCATTAATGTTATCGTCCTCGCTTCGGACACTGGATGACGTAGATGTTTATCGCTATATCGGATCTGAAGGCGTGTATGTGTAAAAATAGTGATGTTTTTTAATGTAAATCTCGTGCGCCGGCGAGGGGAGAGTAATGCCCCTACGTCCGGACGTCCATCGGCGCTGTCCTAGTAACGTCGCACGTCGGCTCGCCAAAATATAGCAGATTTTATTATCACGCCTGCGCTCGTTCCACTATGATATTCACTATGCTATCAAATTTAATACACGAACTATTGAATAAGGCCGCCGGCTTTAATCATTGAGGCCACATCACTCCTACATTTCCTTAATTGATATAGTGGTATGATAACACTTTATCAAAACCGCAGATTTCTCTTTATCTAATCTCGTATTACAGCATACTTATATGTTGAATTAGTCTTTGTTGTTAGCTCGTGTGATAAAAATGTACGCAAAGAGGGAAACAAGTGTGTGAAATAGATAATTTACGAAAATGCTCTAATCCGCATGAGAACGCTCTATAAAAAATTAAGTCGTATCAAATGAGCGGTTGGTTAGTCATCAGTTAGCAAGAAAACGGAGGTGACTGCCGCCACGTCATTCGACCGCCACATAAACAAATTAGTTTTTATCGAATTGTATTACGAAAGTTCCAATATAGCTGAATTGAATGATATTATAAGGAATGAAAATTCACTTATCAAACAGCAAACAAACAATAATGTTTATGTTATTATATAGAAGTACACGTGTGATAGTCATGTGGTCAAATATGTATGTTTTTAACTGTCAGAAAGATTATTATATGAGATGATTTGTGATACATCGCAACGTTTTGGCGCTACAGATTTTCATCACACATTTGATCGTAATTTTATTCATTGCTCATCACACTTTCATTACATGTTGAAAGTTCTATAATAGCATAGTGTGCTATATTGAAGATGCAAATAGCCGTGGCGAGTTGCGGATATCTCGTGCACTTCGATCACCGCGGTGAGCCAACGTGGGATTGCCAACAGTGACGTCGCCTGGTCTGTCCGAGTTATTTTGATGACGATTGTGACGCCGCCGGGGGAAGCTGTCGTCTGTGGCGCTCGAGTGATGTAATACTATGAGTATATTACGACGTCGTTATAAGCTGGAGTCATTCAATACCGTTGCACTAAACAGCTGCTGGTGGCGCGGCTTCCTACAAGTCAGGATGTCATAATGGACTAGTGTATATTTATGTACACAGTGCGTAGGTATATGTTATGTACTTGTGTGAATGTAGCTAACAATATTAATGACTGATTTAGTTCCGATATCTCAATATACATATTTATTTAGTTCCGATATCTCAAAATCTTTTTTCAGTAATTAAATTTAGATGAAAGAAGCACGGCACGTTTGTAAATATAGATATGTTTGGTACTCAGTGTTCTCTGCCTATCCCTGAAAAGAGCTGGCATGATGATATAATAATAATAAAGTTTAGGTACACAACAACATTGCTTACATGTTTAGTTACAATTTTTTACATAAATAATATAAAAAAAGCGATAAAAGAAGGGTGAAAAGTAAGTTAGTGGTATAATTATCATTTTAAAAAACAAGAAATTCGGGTACTTTGATAATGTAACAATAATTGTACATTTAAGACACAGGACATAAATACTTACTTTGGAACATCAAACATGTTACCCATTCTGGGCATGTCTGACCCAGCAGGGCCCCTCCCGAAGTTGAATGTCAATACGTTGCTGCACTTGTCCTATACTCTTGAACACTTCAATCATATCGATTATGATTTTGATTACAATTATAATATCATCACGCCAGGGCCTCTACGAGATAGGTAGAGACCACCGAGTGCTAAATATCTTAATGTGATGGATTCGAATACTTCTGGCAGGTGACTGGTATCTTACATATTTGCTCAAGAGGTGAATACCACCTGGTTATCGTATACTTAACAGCTATCAACATTATCATCAATTGTATAATAACATCCTTGTACAGGTTGAAATAGATTGAAAATGCTCTTAATTTATAACTGTAATTTTTTTTGATTCTGTGAAAAAAAAAAAAATTTATAATAGGCGAATATATAAATATACACATAATTAATGAATGTACGTACTGTCTTCAGTTGCACGTTTTCATTTCGTGTCCTTAATCATTTGAAACTGAGAATGGTATGATTTACATAGTGGGCGGATCATTTACACGCAAGTTGCTAATTAGGTCAAACTCATTATCTCCACCGATTGGCAACAACGTGCGCAGCGAATTTGATACTGATAACAGGCAGGTTATCTTAGCATAGATACCGCTATTCATTTAAGAGCGGCCCGAACTATTCGATATTTCATACAAACGATGATTCGGATTTATTTAAATACTAAAAGGCTTAGTTATATTACGTTTCATATTGATAACAGCATGTCATATAAAATTCTGTGCAACATTGGTCGTGTGTGGAAGTATGTATTATTAAAATTATTGCTCTCATGATTAACAAAATGTTTATTTATGATTTAAGATCTGTAGTTTTATTGTGTGTTTTCGTGTTTTGAATGTGTGTGTGCGTGTTGTGTGTATGCATTGGCGACGTAACGGTAACTAGTGTGGGATAAAAATTATATGACGTAGAATGAGTTGCCGAAAACTGTTTGAACAATGTTTTCATGGATTTATAGGAAATAGCGCACACCATGAAAATGCTCTAATCTAGGTTTTACTTATCACTATATAACATTCCTTCAATTGATACTTAAAAGCTGTGAGAAAAGCAACATAGTGCCACATGCTCCACTATTCCCCTAGTCACGTGATGTAAGTCTTCAGTAGTGCTATGTGAATGGGTTGCAATCGCCATACGCCACCGTTTGTTCTGTGAGCGGTGCGATAAATTTCTTGCCTGCACAATTTTACCGAAATATAAATTGCAAAACGGCGAAAATTGAAATTGCCTCAGTGCGCGCTTAAGAGGTTTGTTCTTTGACGAATTATTGCGAATTGTGTTACGTGGTCCGTTTAAATGTAAAACATTAAAGTGGTCACCTGGCCTATAAATAGGTTTCGTTTTTAGTACTATTTCTGGTCACGCGTTCGCGACCAGTTGACCAGAATATTGCGTTGTATTTTATCAATTTTACCTTTTTATGTAGAACAAAGCGATTGCCCTGTAATTTTATCTTAATAACGATAACCGAACTAGAACTCATAATGAAATTGTTCGTCTAATCGTTCAAAGCCACCGTGGCTTATTAATCAGACTGAACTTTTGTTATATAAATAAATAAATATCTTAAGATACCTTTACACCCGACCATCTGATTCAAAATTAGGCAGTCTTTTAGTTTATTCCAGTATACCTATCAAATAAACTACGTGTGAATATTATATATAGATAATTCTACCTTAGTAAAATCCTATAGTGTCCGACTCGAGATTTGAACCCAGGACTATTCGATCGGCAGTCGCGTTTGCAACCAACATGACCAATGAGGCAGGGAATAATAAATAATTTCGCGGTAAAAGATTATTAAAAATCCCTTACTTGTTAATTATCAATACGCCATGTATATATGTGTATATACATATATCCAAAGTACCGACATTTCTTTGATGTTAAACCGTAGGAGATTCGAGTGATCTTATGGTAACTGGACCGAGGGGGCTTTATGTAAGATGTTAAACAATATGATTTGGCCATGGAGTCGAGTTCGCCTCCACGTCAATATCTCTTGCACAATAAGTGTTGCACAGCGGTGTCGTTTCGTCATCTCAATCCGACACGCCTACGAGAATCCCCCCCAGCGTACACCGCCTCATACATCCAACGAGCCTTCGATAAATATTATGGAACTTCATGCCATGGCAAAGGTACTCGCAAACAGGACATTTCGTCACGCCTAATGGGCGGAAAACGAACAATAGTCCTTCAATTTACATGGTTGTTAAGTTACGGTTTTTTTTACTACATAATAAATCATATTGGCAATAATAGTAATTTTATTATTATATAATCATGAGCACTGAAATCAACTATCTGTACAAATCTCATGTGTGGCTTTTACATTCATTCATCACACTCTTCAGACACGCTCAAGTGACGGCAATGTAATGGTGTACATGAAATATTACCAAATAT
>DWDU01001795.1:0-13889 GCA_018245575.1 Jemadia suekentonmiller
TTTTAGGTCATAACCTAAAAATTTGAGGGGCGTTCGCAGAATAAAATCCAATTTGGGAAATAACGGACACCCTAGTATGTACGTATCTATTAATATATTAGTCATTAATATAACGGTATTAAATTCTTCACACGGTGCAAAGAAGGTCCCATTGCGATTTAACTTTTTAATTGTTCCGTGCAACTCACTCTAAGAAGCCAGTTTAAAATATTATAATTATTCCAATGAATATGCGTTCGGTCACTTATAAAGAATTGAATGTTGTGGTATGCATAACAACATTAACACATATGCGTAAGAATTTCATAAGTTTCAATTCGTGTTATTTAATATTGCATTGAATATTGCAATATTATTCATTTGTTTTGTATTTATTATTTAATTATGAATATCTGAAATAATCTGATGAATGAAATCTGTGGTTTAAAACGGCATCTAATAAATACAAAATATGTAAATATCCATATATTATAATAGACAGCTGTCCGAACACGAAAAAAGAAAGTAAAAAGATATTTTATTATTATTTTAATACACTCGGCTCTTTTATTTGCTAATGTATTGCGTTGTGAGAGCTATAGATATAATCTTTGATAACGTCGCTGATTATATTGAAAGTTATTATGAAATGGTTTGAATATTAATCGATAAAAAGTGTTAATGCTGTGTCTATATTATGACAAGTCGTGACACTTTCTCTGATATGTCGTTTATATTAGATTATTCCTCAATGCGAATTGACTATAGATGTTTTATTCGCGAAAAATATATAATACATTTTAAATAACAAATAACGTAACATCATGCCTGTAATCTCAAAGAGGTACGCAGAGGAATGTAGTACACTCCCACGTTTCACAAGTTACGTTTACGTCCCAGTAAGGAATAGTGATTAGCCCATTGCTTTACCCCGACTTAAATCCAGACTCCGATCCAGACTCAGAAATCTTAATTAGAAAAATCCAATAGTGTCTAACCCGGGATTGGATCTAGGACCTCTCGATCGGCAGCCGCGCTTGCAACCAACACAAATCAACGAGACAGTCAATTAAATGTATAAATATCATAAGTCTGTACTGCTCATGGCTATCTTATCCAATACTAGGTGGAGCCTGTGATATGTGAACAGATTGTAAATATGCTAACTACATACTATATATAGAAATAAATATAATTATAAATAATTAGTATACAGATATTTTTAGTTACACACAGAATTAAAACTAATATTTGTGCCGATCAAACATTTATCCCGGAAACGAATCCACGATCTCCAAGTGGCAATCACTTTCGCTAGCCAGTCACTGAACCAACGGGCAGGACCACTCATGATATATGTATTAAGAGGAAAATTATTTCTTTAAGTGATAACCTAATACGTAGAGTTCGAGTATTATCGCGGTTTAAAAATAGTTGACGAACGACGGCCCCCAGATCATACACCGAGCTCGTGTACTAAGCAAATTAATGAGGTAATATATGTATAAACAATCAAATCTCGCTTGACAAGTTGTTAGCATGCAGCGCTCGCTTGTATAATAAAATTATATTTATCTTAAGCTCAAACAAAAACGCGTTTGGACTGTTTTAATTATGTAATCGCATATTATTGAGCTGTGCTTGTTTGTTTACATATAGATGCTGATTGAATTGTTTAATACCAAATATAAATGATTTTTAAAATTGTGGCTGATGAAATGTATAAGGAAACCGTTGAATGTATGGGAAGATGAGAGTAAGCAAGGGATGATGAGGTATAATAATTATATTCATTTAGACTGGCTAATGGGAGTCGAATATCTCTGAAACCGATGTGCAAGTTTAAAGAGAGTCATGAATATACTAGCCGCACATCAGGTGTTTCAGGATAGGAATGATATGCAGTCGGTGCTTTCTGCTTACCCCACAAGGGACCAGTCGCGACGGCATAACAACAATAATTACCGTGACTTATAATAATTATTATTGTTATCCTTAAGTGCAGTCAACGTACATTATATATGAATTGTTGGCTGAGACTATGGTATGAATATGTTCTATTGGCACTTTCGAGTGTACGACAATAACGTGTACTTTAGCAATACTAGTTTCAATAATTATTCTTGACTAATGGTAATGGGATAGGCAATAGAATAAACTACTAACTGTAGTTTTTATATAGTTCGTACACGTGAAACGAACATGATATAATTATTTCAGTAATAAATTCAGAGGAGGTCACGTGCCTGAGGTTTAAAATGTTTGTCTGTCGATGCTTCCTGCTTACTCCCAAAGAGATCTGGTGTGATGATATAATTATAACAATCGTCCTTGTACGCTTTTTTATAAAAAAAAAATTAATTAGGTATATCTCAAAATACAAGCATTTAAGAAAACTGTTTTTGTTTAATTGCCAAGGCAACATAATTTTATATGTACTTTAACTTAATTCCTCAATTCCAATTAACGCATTAATCGCTTCAATAAATAATGGTTCATCTAATTATAAACATTGTAAGTAGGATTAAGATTATTATCAATTGTAATAACCAATAGCTATTTCAACGGAATTGTACGTGAAGCGATCAAGCGTGGTTCCCGAGACTTTCCGATGAACACATTTTCTTCTCTAACGCCCGAGTCGTCTTTCAGCTTCCCAGTATTTGTTATTGTTACCAGATCTGCGTTCGGACGTACTGATGGATATGTAATATCTGTCTCGCAGTTCCACAGTGCTATACTGGTTATCGATAAAACCGGAAGTAATGCGGTTTGATGAAATTCATAATCTTATGAATATCCGTTGACATCAGTGATGTGTCTCTTTTTGCTATAGAACGTTGTTGAACTAAACATTTTTCCTCGCCCTTTAAGTAACGTAAGCCATTAAAGCGATTTCTCTACTTATCGCGAATATTGACTGGCAGAGATTGCTGCTAGCATTAAGTTTTTTATATTATCAAGTGTATGATGATTCAACACAATGAATAAATCAATAAATAAATATTACCTTTCATCTTGCTTGCTTTTATTCGTGGAATACGAAGCACATTGGAAAATATCTAATCAATAGATACAAGAATCATGACAGACGGAAGCTGTTGGTTTCATTCGATGACAGGAGATAAGAAATTTTCCAGAATTTACTATTATTGTCTTCAATCATTTACCACGCTGGGTACTATACCTACTTAACATACAAATTTCTAATTTCATTATTATTATAAGCACCCGTAGAAGAAACACATCAGCTTTGTAAGGTTATAGACATTTGGTAGTCGTTGTCCTCTGACTATCTCCTGAGGAACGATACATTAATAATAAAAACATATGTGAACTATTTAAATTCAAACACTAACAAAAAACAAAATATCGAACGTGATCTTTGATAATCATATTTCAACAATTTCTTTATTACAATTAATAGAGCCAACAACAAGATCAAAACCTATTTCCGATATACACACGAATGAGATACATGCACATGAAGATATTTCATATTTACATATATGAAGAATGACTTGTAGGTAATTCATAAGTCGGTCGGCGGCCACATCGCTCGGCGACCGAATCCAATACGCATCGGTTCGTGATACAATTTCAAGTCACGGGTGTGGCAACGGTCACAGCGCAACTGTTGTTCGCCAGCTCATATTACTCAGTGAAATAATTAAATGCTCACTTCTTACGTATTGAACCTACTTGATATCACTTCTACTGGATCAGTGCTTTTAAAATTAGAAATAAAGATGAAAGAATGTCATATAAAAAGACTGGCAGATGAAAGAATGATAAAGCTGATATACAATGCGAATAGTAATAGATTCAGATTCTCAAGGACAACAAGACTCACCTATTTGCACCAAACAGGTTAGATACTGAATATTTATTGGGAATGAGAAGTCTCCGAAATCGAAGAGATGAATGTAGAAGAAGGAGGCAAGTCTGCAAAGTTAGAAATTTGGTACTCGGTGCTCACTGCTTACCCCGTAAGATTTGGCTCGATTATATAATATAAAGATGAAAGAAAATCATGTCTCAAAATATGCGAGCCTAAGAATTCTAGACGGTTTTTTAAAGTATTTTGAGAAATGCGCTAGGCGTTTGCGTTTCGAGAGCACACTCGTATCTTAAAATCAATTGATAAAAGATTTGATAAAAGATGACACAAGTGCTAACTGACACTAGGCCAACGTGGCGGACTAGCTTTAACACTTTTCATTCTGAGAGGAGATTCGAGTCAGCAGTAGAAAGATAAAAAAGGGTTAATAATGATATGTGATAGAGTGAGATTTTACTATCATAATACAATGAAGGATATAAATGCGGAATGACCTTGCACGTGGATTGAAGAACGTTAAATACTTCCCGAAGTTAACTGAGAAGACATAGCAAATGCAGAATTCTGTAATCGGATTATTACACGATACTAATATGGTCTGTAGGTTTTATTGTAACAAGATTGAAGAGCCTAGTGTTGCATCTTAAGAATCCGTATATATAAAGACTTATTTAATTATGTCGTTTTATTCTAAGATACAAGATC
Organism: Jemadia suekentonmiller; assembly: GCA_018245575.1. Lineage (NCBI taxonomy): Eukaryota > Metazoa > Arthropoda > Insecta > Lepidoptera > Hesperiidae > Jemadia > Jemadia suekentonmiller. Next base: position 4,526 of record DWDU01001795.1, read on the forward strand.
TTGACAATTGTTTAGAAGGCTGTATGGTTAACATTATTTGAAAAATCGTAATACATTTGGAATTGGACACAAAGTTACACTTATGATATTATGTTTTATTATTATATCATCATGTATCATCCCTCATGGGGTGGGCTGAGAGCACCGTGTCTCAAATATCACTATCCTTACAGAATTAAAGCGCCTCTTCTACATTCATCACTCTTCATTCACTTGTTTCATAATTAATCACGTTTTACAATGAGGTTAAAACAAAACTATTCAGTCGATACCAAAGTGAGTCAATGAAGTTTTTCATTTTGCAACGGTTCGTTAACTTGATGTGTTGTTGAAATATATCTTGTATTGGTAGTTACTTGATGAACAAAGGTTTTTAATTTATGGACACGCGGAAAGGAGGATATAGGAAGCGTAACAATTTGCTTTTAAAACAGCTGCACGCTACATTAACCTACATATCAATGAAGCTTCATGAAGAATTGTGGAACATGCGGTGCGATGTAATCATGTGGTACCAATTAATGTTTATATAGAAAATACATACACACAACTATCAGACGAGGCGAATAGTTCAAAAACTTCAAAAATCTATCGAATTTTCGAAAAGCCTATTCCTATTTACACAATATATCAAGTTTTTAAAATGTCTGGAGTATGTTCATATTCGGATATATTGACTTCAATGCGGATGTTTCGGACAGTTCTATATATGTATATTTTCACTCCTATTTTATACATTGGCTAGTAAAAAATGACACAGGATTCAAAATTATCAAATCATTTATTGATTCTATAGTTAATGAATCACTTATTTCCAAATATAAAAGCTAACTATTTATTTGTAATATTCATTCAACTGAACCCCAGACTTTTTTTAGAAATAATTGTACTGTGTTAAAATTAGTTGAAGGAAATTTCAGTAAATCGCGTCGATTTGTACGAGAGAGAGAGTTGAGTACTTGAGTTTTTGTGCAACATGTGTTATCTTGTCATCGTGTCGTAAATTATGTAAAACAAAACACATTGAACAGTTCTCCTTTCACACGAACAATTGTTTTTCACGAGGAACACAGATTGTGGTATCTGTTAGTATTATGTTAGTTTGTTCTTTATAACGATGTATTAGGTAATTGTGTGAAAATATCTAATTATAACATATATTTTTTAAAGTGCTCTAATTTATAATTTTTGAAAATTTAAATTGTTCGATATAAATTGTACGCTGGTGCTATTAACGTTGAGGATATTATAACTTTTAGTACATATCAATAGTTTTGATTAGAATTGTACACAGATCAAAAAGATGTGACAGTCGATCAATAATACTGATAATGATTTACATGTCAGTGATCACTTATCGTCAATTGTGCCTACTTGAGTGGCTGTTCTGACTTTGCAACTGAAGAAAATAGCTCAGGTTTGTTTCAATTTTACAATATGAAGCATTAAGCTATAAGGAATACAAAAATAAACTAATATTACCTTGATGATTTACATAACGCAGATAAGGAATTGTATCAGCTATGTAGGCAAAGTTTACGAGGTACAGAATAAAGAAGATAAGCAAATGATCGCGTGACACCGAAGCACAAATCAAAAGCACAATGGTACAAGAACGATGAGGTATGGCGACGTCGACGATGTCGCGCGCCACTCACCCGAAATAAAAATTACTTTTGTTTTCGATAAAGTTCCGTTGATGACGATTTAACCGTATACATCTTATTGGTTAGTTCGCCAACGAAGCCTCCGTTCCAGGAATTTAAAGTAATCAAAGTGTGTACAAATTATCTATATAAATGATGATTATAATACCGTACTTAAGGGAGATAACCAAAATTACTTGTGACGATTCACGTGATAAAAAAAATCACTATAATATGAAATGTGGTAATTGCACAACCCGTGAATTGGTTAATAAATTAAAAGCGTGCTTAAATAATGAAAAACAAATTAAAATAATAATTCAAAACGGAATATATAAGGATAAAAGTAGATGGGCAATATATTTTGTCATTGTATTGTCGTCACCTGTGATATCTCATATAATTCCCAACGGACGTCATCAATATATGACATTACATTTTATTTAACTATTGCAATATTCAACCAATTTATGAATTAAACTTACTGTACTATTTATCGTCCTTTTCAAGGTTTCACACTATCATATTGCGCTAAACAGAAAATTAATTACATATACATATTGTTTTTGAATTTGCAACCTACTTGATCCGACAAATTGTCGCACCACTGATGAGCTGCAGTCTTCTTCCCCCCATTGAGGCCGTTGCTTAAATGCGGGGTCAATGGACCTCCAGTGAACAGATCTTCTGTGATACTTGCGTCAGAGGTGATTCTCGGACGGATGATTGATGGGTCTTGAGGACCCACGAAGTCGAACTGACCGTCCCACATATCATATTCCAGGTCCAAACTATCCTCCACTTCTATAGGTTCACCCATTGCGCCGCGCGAACGGTTAAACAGTCCGGATTTAAACATTTATATAGCGATACATAACAATTAAAACGATTTCTTTGGATTTCCCTATTCAAATATTGCACTAACACTATTAAATAAACCTAAAACGACGTACAGTTTTGACTTTCAGTAGTGATTAGATTAGAAAATGTATTTCAGTCTTTTAATGGCACTTAAATAGGTTGAATGTATTGCTAATAACTCGTAATGTATGAATTATACACTTCGCACTTGTAACATTATCGATGAACTCTTGGTCACATATTTTTAAAATGTCTATAGTTCCTAGAATTCACGCACGTTTTTGCAATGCACCATCATGTGCTGAAACAATCGCTGGAGAGTGTAACTTAATTGCCGTCGTACAAAAGGATCAAAATAATATCAGGCTTGAAAAGACTTTGACGAAGTAGATTCAAAACTTGTAACGGCTGCTCTGACATCGTTATCTTCATGAAATTTTATCGCACACACAAAAAAAAACTATAAACCGTCTACACAATGTGTAAAATTATTTTTACGAAGTCTACACAATATTATTTTTACGAAGAATTCAAATAAAACTTGTGTAACGGTAGAACACGTTTTACTAAGTCACAGCCGCGATCGGCACTGAGCGGCGGTGCTCCGTCCGCGCCCCTCCCATCGACGCAACATGATTATCAGTCTGCCAGCGCCACAGCGCCATACAAATAAACTTTATTCGCTCCCTACACATGCACGACCGGCTGATAGATAGTTCCAAGGCAATAACCCCTTTTATTCGCTCCCCCAGTCTGGTTCCATCTCATTATTTTACGGGCGAGGGCCCGTCATGATTGCTCGGACATCCGACCAAGAGCATTGCTACTGGATATTAGCTGGCACGTTGAAGAAGATATTTATTACAGTAAATTGTATGTCAATAATGATTTCATATTACTTAACAATAAAATCTAGATTCCACAGAAAGATTCTGGTATTAACTTCGAAACTAAACAAAACTAGCGTGATTAAGGCCGCTGTAAAATCAGATTGTTTAATTATATTACAGGAAATCAGGAAAATCATTACAAAATCTTATGAAAGTTAATTAGAATAAAAATTTGATTTATGTTTCGCAGTCCAAATATTTAATAAAGTAATGAACAAGGTAAATTCAATGGAATAGTAGCAGTCTAGTAATGCGTAGTGACGTTCGGTAGCGAAAATAATAGCTATTAATTAAGTAATTAACTATTAATTAAGTCATGATCAGTAATCGAGCATACTACGGCGACACGTTTAGAAATTATATACCCAGTGCTCTCGCAGATACATTAGGTAACTATTAAGGAGATAGCCACAGTGAAACTTCACGATGTATTAAGATTAATAACAACGTATAAACAGCGAATGGTCAAAAAGTAAAAATGAAAAATGGCGTTCTTTAATCCAACATCGAAATTGAAGGTATTGTTCGCTAGAGTGTGTGAAATGGAGGTTAGTATCGACCACTACAGTTATTGAGGGCTTTTTTTATGGATAACATCAATAACTAATTAAATCGTAGAATGGGCATTTTAATAGCAACGGCTATTGCGATCGGAGCTTTGGAATGTAAAGCGATTTCTGTTACGTAAACAACCGTACCACCAAGTTCTATTTCAACGAGTAAATGGTTATCTGCATTATTTATATCCAAGTGCTGTTCATACATAGCCACATTATGCCATTCACCTTTATCTTCAATAGGTTTTTGTTGAGTACGCTATTTACTAGAACAACTTATGGAACATTTGAATGTTAGTAATTTAACTTGATTGGTTTTAAAACGGTCTTCGTTGTGTTTCGCATTTGTTAATCTCACCATCTATGTACTTTGATTTTAAAACTTTATCATCGTCATCATCATTCTTTTAAGTCGGCATGTCCATTGTTGGACGTGGGACGATACCCATTACGAAATATTTTGAACTTCTTAGAGAAATGATCTATATAGACCGGTCAAATTGCACGCGTTATTACGTGTTGCAGTACCATTCACTTGTCTGCAGTTCGCTTACCTGTATAAAACTGGTTTCTTTAGATTGCAGAACTACTCCGTGGAATGATAATACAAATATTGTAATACAACAAGTTTCCTGCAAAACGTATAGATTTGAGTAAAATTAAATTTAAGTAGATGCTAAGCGTGTGTCGCAAACTGTCTTCAAATCCTCTAATTTTGGGCCATTTTGGGTAATTTTGTCCAGCAGAGGAACAAAAAAAAAGGTCATGTTAAGACGATGATTTTCCAACTAGCAATGTAAATGGAAGTATATCGCTACACGAAGCTAGGACACGATATTACAAATTTTCTTTCTATTAACACTTCCATCCGTACTAATTCCTATATATACGATTGAATTATGTACCGGATTAACTTACGTACGTTTATCCGGGTTATTCCGGTTAGCTTAGTCCCTACGATCTGAAGGAGACCGAGAAGACACCTCGGATAGATGCGGAATTAATGGAGTTATTGCTAATTAAAAATACGTAAGCCAGTAAAAAACTCATGTAGTAAAGCCGATACAAATGATACAATATATAAAAGTAAAATGGTTGAATAATAGAATCCTTCCAGCGTTAATGTTTTTGTGCTAACAAACGTATTCCGAAGCGCACGCGATGTTCTAACGTCATGAAATTTAATTTGGATTTTCCCTCGCCGACGCGTTATAGGATTAACAACGGCGTCGTTAGGGTGAATCGATGGGGGTTTGGTACTAATGTATATTTTGCTACGCTACATCGATATAATTGTTGATTGTGAACTAAAACATTTTCTAAATAAATGTACACTTTTAGTCCACGGGTGATATATGAAAATTTATGACAAGCCAATTTAGAATCAAGAACTATAAATATATTTGAAGGCATTGAATGTTTTGTCAAGGTTCTTTCAATTGAAGGTAATTAAGCGACTAGCAATAAACAGATGGGTGGTCATATTTAGAAGAAGATTGTCTGTTTCTTTTATATCTCCTCTTTCTTGCGCATTACATAAGTGTCTAACACCGCACTATATTAACAAAATAAAAGTAATATGTCGTTTTTCACATTCAAATAAAGTATGGATATAAAAACCTGTGTTCTATCGTCAATATAAAAATCATCATTCATCAACATTGTCTTGATTTGTAGAAATTTCTATATGGCACAAACAGAATTGTTATATTGAGAAATGAACATTGTACACATACACCTCTGATCTAGATCCAATGCGATCATAAGAGATAGGTGTTCTTAGTGTAGTGTTATATGTGGAAAAAATGTCCCCAATTACTGTTACGTCATTGTAGTGGTGTCGTAAGGTAACGAGTTTGTAAAATACTTTGTCATCTCATGCGGTAATTACTGACGTGATGTTTGCCGTTGTCACCGTTTTCGATCTACATGTCATTTATGGTACTACACAGTCACACCAAGTCTCATACAGGGTAAGCTGAGAGCTTGCATGCCAAGTGTTTCTATCTTATATCTATGTCATTTGGATGCATCTCTTGATAATGTAGTACGCATATGTTCTTTGCGTTCCAGATTTTTTAATTATTTTCTAGGTTTTTTTATTTCCAGTATATTTTCTAGATCAACGAATGAGTAAGGTAATAAGTTTCTAGAAGTGTTCTTTCAATTGAGTGGATTATTGTTTTACTTCTGGACATTCAGACGTGTTAGATAACGGCCGTATTGAAGGTCACCATCATCAAATGATCTCAAACGTAAAGCCTGCCTCATGGTAATAAGACGGTTGATAAGTACATATATTATATATTTTTATATGCAAAACAATTACTTATGCTCATTACAAATATTCCGGATGGGATTGAACTAACATCCCCCGATCAGCAATCAGCTTCACTAAACAATGGATAAAATCATTTATAAAGCACGCGTTTCGGTGCCTTTTTGTGTAACAAACTCGTTAAACTCACCTTCCTTTGTAGACCAATTAGTGAAAAGCTGAATTAAATGTTATCGCGCCTGTGTAATACCCTGCTATGTGACCAGCAAACAATGGGCGTCATGTCGCTTCCCACGTACGTACGTTCGCATGGCTTTCATTCCGCGTTCAATTTTATCTCACATAATGTTAGGTATTGAGCTAAAATTAATTGCAGTTCAAAGCAACTAATGTTTATGCAAGTATGTTGTAACATATTATTTTATTAACACTTATCATTTTTATTACACCATCACGCTGTGTTCCTTACGTGGGAGGCAGAGGCTCCCAGTGTCAAATATCTCAAAAGTTATGCAAAGTTGACATAGATACATTAATCTCTCTTTTTATACTTGCACATTTGAAGAGTTCTTAATTATTTAATTATATTTTGACCCGAAATATACCTTAAACATGCAAATAACTTGGAAATAATAAAAGATAGGTATACAAACATTTTTGTGTTTAAATTATAAATAAATTATCGCTAAATAAATTCTAGAATTGTAGCACGAAAACTCAATACATTAATTGAGAAAAATTATTAAACTAAAATAATTTCAAGGTGAAAAAGTATAATTTGACAACTTTGGTAGAAATAGTGTTAAATCAACGGACAGATATCAAACAATATTAGATTTGTCTCAGAACATTGTTCAGCGACTATGAATGGTACATATTTTCAATAAAAATCTTACCAATATTTCATTTGAATTAGTCAGATTACATCTTTTGTTTGACTGCGTAAGATCGACAGACTGATTGCGACTTGTAATTCGACATCTATTGATATTGTGGCTATCATTTTGCAATGCAATCAAAATTAAGATTGTCGATTATGCAAGATTACAATAAGTATTAATTTTATGCATTTTTAGGCAATACATTTCTTGTAAACATGTAGAGTTCTTTGTTATTTACTTTTGTTATTATACTTCAGTAGTTCTGTCCTGCGGTTTTGTTTGTATTCATGTGGAATTGAGAAATCGAGAGTATTTTCCGATCGTTTCCCATACCTTCACTGTCCTAAAAATATGAACGGACCAAGTTTGGGGAATTACTTACATAAATTTTTGTGCAATGAACCAACAAATGTGCAGCAATTTTTTTTTAACCAAAAAATACTTTTCTTTCTGCTTCATTTTCCTTCATACTGCTCGGTTTGCAGATATTGTTAATAATAACTACTATCCACCAATACTAATACTACAGTACAAATACTTTCGCCGAGAACCGTCCAGGAAAATGAAAGTTAAAACAGCCATAACATGTTTGCACAGTTTAACTCATTCGCTTATACATTATGCATAAAATAATTGATTGGCACGTGCAACACATCATGCGAGAGTTTATAACGAGTTCCAATGAATTTGTGTCAATATCCTCGCATGCATATGCATAATGCAAGCTGCTCATGCACAGCATGGATAGGTTATTAGCGCATAAACATTTCGACTGTTTAAAACATGACTGATGAATATATTTTTTTTACCTAACCATGTTAAGTTTCTTTTCTTCATATATTATAATTAGTGCACGAGCTGTTTCAACCTTCTTAAAAAGGGTATACATTAATCTATATCCGTCTATCTCTTCAAATATATGTAGGTAATACGTATATATATACTTAAACAAAATATTGCAAATCCGCAAGGATATACTGTATATGACTGCCTCGTTGGTCGTGTTGGTTGCAAGTGCGACTGACGATAGGGAGGTCCTGGGTTCGATTCCCGGGTCGGGTACTACAAAAATGTTCTAATTTAGATTTTCTAATTAAGATTTTCTAGTAGTGGCTCGGAGTCATCATCGGAGACATCATTTGGCAAATGGGCTACAGTAGGTATCTATAAAAGCAGGGAAACATTATATATGTTGTACCGTGAAAGACCGTTTAATAGCACTGAAAAGTTCAAGAAGTATCTAAAATCGTATTCAAAAATATTTAAAAATGTTTGTAAACTTGCAAAGTCTCTGTATATTAAATCCAAAATCAGAAATAGTAGTGATAAAATTAAAGCCACTTGGAAGGTTATAAATGCCGAGACTGGGAGAACTAAAATAAAAGAGTCTAATTTTAGATTAAGCATTGACGGTCATTTTGTTACATCGGACTTAGAAGTTGCTAATACATTTGATAAATTTTTTTCTACTTTCCCAGTCTGTCTTACAAGCGGTTTAGGCTCTTCCACCTCCACTGCAGAGTCACTAATTAAAGATAATGTTTCAGAATTTTATAACGGTTTTACTTTTCAGCACGTTAATTATTATGATGTCAATATTGCTTTCAAATCACTTAATATTAAAAAAACGGCTGACCTGTGGGGTGTTTCAGTTAGTATTGTAAATTCTTTTATTGACATTCTGATTCCAGACTTAGTTTTAATATTCAATAAATGTATTGACTGTGGCGTGTTTCCTGACCTGCTAAAGTTTAGTAAAGTTACTCCGTTGTTTAAGTCAGGTAGTACACAAGACCCCACAAACTTTAGACCTATTTCAGTACTACCTACATTTAGTAAAATTTTTGAAAAGTTGATTTTGGTACAGCTGCTTAAATATTTCAATAATAATAAATTGCTGCACACTAACCAATTCGGTTTCACTCGTGGAAGGTCAACATCTGATGCTGGGGTCAAATTATTAGAGAGTGTATTCGGGGCTTGGGAGGATTCACGTGACGCCTTTGGGGTGTTTTGTGATTTATCGAAAGCCTTCGATTGTGTGCAGCATGAAACGCTTGTCAGGAAGCTACACCACTATGGTATTAGAGGCATAGCTCTGAATCTTCTCACTTCTTACCTAAGTGATAGGATTCAAAAAGTGTATGTCAATGGGAAATTATCACAGGGATCAGCTGTAACAGTGGGGGTGCCCCAAGGCTCTATCTTGGGTCCTTTTCTGTTCCTTTTGTATATTAATGACTTGCCCCAT
>DWDU01001796.1:0-13889 GCA_018245575.1 Jemadia suekentonmiller
AACATCTCTATCCTTACAAACCTGCTGCGCTTCTTCCACATTCATTACTCTCTTCATACATGCACATCGGTTTCCGAAAAAAATGAAAATGAAATATGTACACTTTACTGCAGTGCTTAAGACTACTGTTACTGATGTCCACAATTATGATGAAATATATTGGTACTCAGCATCATATCCTCTGCATAAATAGTTAGTAAAACTAGTAGTGTCTTTTAGTAAAGAAATAGAGTAGTAAGAAAGTTAAAAGCATATTAAAAATAAATAACTAGACAACTTTATTTAACCAAAGGTGTGAATGAAAGTAACACCTCCTCACCCATCTCCAAAATGAATTGTAGAATTCATTGTTATTAGTACTGAAGTTGTTAATGGGGTAGTGGCTATTTTTTTTCTGATTGTTATTGTAAACTTTAGTGGTAAGACATTTGGATACAAAGTACTGCATTTTTGAAAATGAACTACAGTAATTATGCTTATCTTTAAAATATTTCTTGTTCACAAAACTGTTTACATAATTTGTTATGATTATGTAATTTTATATAATAAAAACTTTTTAGACACCCAGATTATAAGGAGCCAGAAGTCACACCATCGAAACTGTTTAGAGTGGAACGTATCAAACGAACTCGACACCAACCTTATTATTTGAAGGATATTTTGAATGAATTTCACATTGGGGAAGAAGTATGCACTTTGTCTTAACTTATTTTATAATTACATATAATTCAATATGATAGTATTTTAGTATGTGTTATCTGCATTATCAATATATTAATGATCACCTTCCATTTTGATAAATCTGTCTGGTTAAACATACTCAAAATTAACTTTAATATTAGTAGTGCAGTTAAGATTCATATACAATATTATTGATTTAAAAAAAAATATTATTGATTTATTTTATATTAATAATGACATTAATACATTTCTGACCTTTCATGTTCCAGAATCGTGTTACAATACTCAAAAACATACCAGAAATCAATGCTAAACTTTGGAAGGTAAAACATTTGGTGAAAATTACACCAATAACTTTTCCATATGGAGAACCAAAAGAAGAAGACATCAAGTATACAGTGGTGAAGGAGAATGGAGAATGCATTGTCACCAAAACATTGCAGCCTGTTGACAGCCAGGTTGAAGCTTTAGAGAAGTTTCACAGTGACCAGAAAAAGATGGATTCCAATACAATAAAACGGGATTCCAGATATAAATGGAATAATGCTTTCACAGGAGGATTTTAGCCATTCAATTGAAAGTAATGAAAGCATGAATAATTTTTTACACAAGGAAGCCAAAGGAAATGTGTACAAATAATATACACACAATGTACACAAACTATGTTATAGAAGTAGACAGATTTTAAAAATATCAGCAAACATTTATACAACATATTGAATGCACTCTGGCTTGACCTACAGTAAGTAATGCAAGGATACTTAGAAAATTAGAATAAATAAATCGTGTAAATTAAATTGATTTTTATTTCACCAACACTTATAAACAAAAAAAAGGAAACACTATTTTCAATACAATAATATTTTTGAAAATACCTTGATGATTAGCTTCTTAAAGCTTCATTATTTCATCCATTTAGTTCTGTTCTCTTTTCTATATTAAATCAATCATTTATCATCACCTGATTTTACTTTCTTTTTGTTCAATAAATAGTTGAAGTGTTCAGGTGTTTTGAAATAGGATTCTAGTATGATACCATGCTTCTTTCCAAGTGAGTATCTGGCATCACTCCAAGAAATCACAAGTGTTGGATTAAGCTTTTTAAAATCATTCAAGTGAAACTTGTGCTTGACTATTGAGTTAAACCAGTGACCTCTAAATACTGCCAAATAATTGTCCCCGTCTTGATACAGGCGTAAAACATATTTAGATAGCAACACTTTAACAGCTACATGGAAAGCAATGAATGCACCCAGATAAATCAAACATTCCAACGCTGAATTCGCAATAACAACATCAGTGCCAACTATAACTGGATCGTTCATTGTATCTTTGTCAAATAGGAAAGTAGCATAATATAAAGAAGAAACTCCAACAGCAACTGTTGAAAATGTTAAGTATGCAGTTGTGTAATTAAGTATGTTCACCATAGGAGCTTTATATATCAATTGCCACCGTCTAGTCACGTCATCTTTCTCCTTCCACCAGTCCTGAGTTTCTAAAAACTTCAAAGGATGCTGTGATATGTACTTCAAAGTGTTATTATATAGTAATGGTTGAGGCCGCACAGATCTTAGTAATCTTATGCAATTCATGTTTATAATAGCTTATATCTATCCGTTTCTGCTATAATTTATATCGTATTGCATTTGTTAATGATTTATTTATATTATAACTATCTTCTCAATAACAACATTCCACAAAGGGATAATATATATTAAGGTTATTTCCGTTTTGCTACTTTGACAGCTTGGACTTGCGTCAACGTCAACTGTCAATATTATTGTTCATTACACAATGCTGCCAGTAATTATCTATTACACACAAATAAAATTGGAGACTAATAATAAAATAACAGCTTTTTACTTAATGCCTATGTATATAGAATATTATTTTGATATATTTACCGTGCATACACACGGTACATATACCAAAATAATACTTTTTAAATTTGTTCCGGCTAATCTTTGAAACGGCTGGATTGATTTTGACCGCACTTTCACTGGAAGATAGCTAATGTAATAAGGAGTAACCTAGGCTTCTTTCATTTTAGAATTCCACGCGGACGAAGTCGTGAGCACAGCCAGTTTATATTAAAATCCTGTGTCTCAGTGTTAATGATCGAACAATTCCGAAATGGCTTGAGCGATTCTTATGAATTTTTTGTGTACACTTGGTAGATTTGAGAATAAGGCGTAGATTATATTTTATGCCTTAAATTAATAACGGAGAACCTATAAAAAAACATGTTTTAACAATAATTTATGTCTATATTATAGGTAGATTTGGCATTTAAAAATAACTATGACCCAATCTTCTACCTTCCTACCTACAGCTTCCATTTCTTTATCGCATCCAAATAATTTTGCCATCGTTTACTTTTCAAACATTGAAAATATTAAAAGATACAAGAGATTCCTTATTTTATAAGGAAAAAATTCATTAGAAAAACTTTTATATGGCACAAGAACGTTTGCCGTGTCGGCAAATAATACATAATAATGAATTAATTAGTAATATTAGAATCAGATTTATTTTAGAGATTAATTGGAGTGTATAATATTGCCACCAGGTCTCTTCCACACTTGAAGGAAACCTGCAATACCACGCTGCTCTAGAGCTATCTGTGTGTGGTGTTTTTAAAATGATTTTCGGCCCTCCAACGACTTCTCACGATTACACAATAATAACCAGGACTGGCTGTTTCAGGTGCAAACTGAAACAGAAAATCTCGTGAGAACTTGCATCACGTATTTTTGCAAACCACTTTCAATCCGCAATACTGTCGGGGCTAAAAGCGGTCCTTTTTACAACTGTATATTTTAAAAGTGCACAGTATCATTATCTTTCAAATATAACATTTTATGTCGGACGTAATACAAATATAAGGGAATAAGTGAAATACACATGAAAACAAAATTCTTAAGATTTACACGTATTTATTTTTTAAATCCAATTGCACATATAATAAACTTAACTTTGCATATATATATAGTAAGAAACTAATGAAAATAACATAAAGTATATTTTTAAATTTAATAAATAACTCTTACATTTGAAAATAACAACTTCATTTCGCTTATTAATTATTTGTGATAAACCAATACAATATTGCTTGACTCTCCTGGATATTATACCAGTATTTCTAACTATAATGTTAATGTTTGTGTTGTTTATGTAAATGCTAAGTAAAATGTAACATTTACTATTCATATAATAATATCCTGCAACATTGCAATTGTTTGCAAAGTATCAAGACAGCTTGTGTTATGGTAACCAAACAGCTGATAAACTATAAACTATATATATATATACATACAGTTGTATACTTCTTGTACACCCAGATACAGAACACATACTAGTACTCATCCAATGCATATTTATTCTGGGTGGGAATTAAACAGACAAACATGGTGCAATAGTCACGTTCATTAATCACATCACCAACAGGCCAGGGAAACTATTAAAGCACACATTTATAGAATATCTGATTCCCCCAGCTACTTTTCTACACCGAACATCCAAACGCACGGCAGGTTACCATCCTTATCGGGTGGATATTCCAATGGCCAGAACTAAACGGTTTGGGTCCACCTTTCTTATCCACACGGCCAAAGAGTGGAACACCCTGCCGGCGTCTGTGTTCCCAGACACATATAACTTGGGACTCTTCAAAACAAGAGTGAATAGGTTTTTTCTAGGCAAGCGTGCTACATCTTAGGACGCATCCGCGCTTTCCATCAGGCGGGATCGCGGCCAAACGCTAGCCTATCTCACGTAAATAAATAAATAAATAAATAATAATAAATATACGTAGCCTTCACACTGCACTGAAACTTAGTTAAAAAAATATTCTCATTTTTAAAATAAAACCAAATCTAACCGCCACGCCGCCTGGGATATTTAAGAGTTTAAAATGAAGAAGCAATTAAGAATTAATACAGTATGTTATTATCTGAACGGCACGTTAATGTGTCTGACACTTAAAAGACTAAACAGAACGAATTCAATACTTCAAACACTAATTAAAACAAATGTTTAACGGCAATTAATTACCTACCATACCAAACGTTTATTTGGACATTGAGGAATTTATTTAAACGCTCCTTGTAACATTAGGCCCTTACAGCTTTAAATAACGGGTCTATTTTTGTGATCATGGCATATATCAAAAAAAGAACTCATTGAGACCTATAAATTATCCCGTCGAGTGAATTCCTAGCGTTCCGATGCGAGAATTGCATTAGACTAAAAAAAATTCGGGATCTAACTTTATAAATAACAAGACTTGTGGAGCATCGGGGGCGCTGCTGTGTTTATAGCGGAAAAATATAGAAACGGTCTCGTTCACAGCTATCGACGATATTCCGACGTGACGACATACCGACAAATCGTATAACGATGTTAAATCTTTTTAAAAATGCCTTTGTTATAGCTATTAATATTACGGGGATGTTTGACTCATCACTATCAGCGAAAATTCACCATTTATATGTATTTCAAAGTAGATGGAAAATGTGTAATTGTCCTTAGTTTTCGTGTTGGTATAAGTAATCGTGAAACTGTGCAGGTCGAAATGAAGGTCTACGGTGAATATCTTCGTGAATGTCATGTCCTAGGCATTTACCATAGGTTAGGAATGAGATATTTATTAACGGCAGATCGCGACGACTACGAAAATATTGTGACTAACGTTTAATATACTATGTTTAATCGCGAAAACTACTTAAGTTATTTGACAATTTAGGAAAAAATATTTTTAAACCTATCTAATGAACATATGAAGGAAATAAAGGAAATAGGTATATAGAAATCCTCACACAATAAAGTGAATATAAACAATAACTCTTTTTTGGAACGTGCGACGTCACGTCTGATATAAATGGAACTCAGCCGGTGTGTTCATAACAGCACTGAAATAATCAGTAAGTCTTCGCGGACAGTCTAAAGGAACGCACGCGCACCTCTCCTTTCCTAAGGAAAATATTGAAAAGACAATAGTGTACTTAAATTCTCTTCTTGAATAACCGTACAACAGTAATATTTACAAAGAAGTGTAAAAAAAGTGTGTTATTACAATTGAAATAGACATATCTAATATAAATAATTGTGTTATTAAATTTTCTGTTTACCACGAGATGCTCTAGATTTTAAAAGCTCAAAAATATAGTGAAATAGTACGTGTAAGAAAAAAATACTAATAATTTTAATTTATTGACTGATAGTGACATCAGCAACAAAATCATGCCAGGTTTTCTTAGAGTGGGTGCGTGAATATTTGTAACGGTCTTTAAATAAGTGTTTATGATCATGGTTGCCATGATTGGGGTAGCGGAACGAACATCGAACGACTACTTCAAATCATTCTTACCTGTAAGTGATATTAATATTCCGAATACGTCGAAATAGGTAATCACCAATATTTACAGGGCTCGTAAAAATGAAACATTTTAGTACAGGAGCTTTGATTTCTGTAAAGATCTTAAAGGAGATTTTTAAAAAATCCACAAACATGTCTAGCAGTTTCTCGTTTCTCGGCCAATTCGCACTCAAGCAACTTAGTAAAGAATGCTCAGAGACTCGAGCAGTTGGAACGGACCCCGCACCGCACAAGTGGGAGGTATAAAAGATATATCTGAAATAAAAATCTTTTTAAATAAAGGCGTTAACACAGCTAAAGGAGAACAAGGCGACCAGGTGGACAGTTCTGTTAAAGAAAGAGTCTCGAAGCCACTGAATACAAGAGTGACTGGTTTACACTTACAAGTATATTTAGAGACAGCTAATAACGATGTGTGAATACTTATACCCCTATGTTGATATACAATTGCAGAGCATAACATTTGCACATTATATAAAACGTGGAACGATTATAAGACTTTATTATACTATAATATATATTTCATACAACTTGTCTTTGAACTATATATTGACCCTGTAATAACATTACGATAACGATGGAATAAACACGTAACTACTTCCTAAATTTTTGATCTATATACACGAAGATGATGAATAACTACATTTCAAAACGCTGAACCTTTGCCAAGAAGACGTCCTTGCTTCCTCCGCATAGGAGACAGCGGGACGATATTGTTTGTCTTATTTTAAATTCCCCTCAGTAGACAACTAAACATCGATTTATATTTATTTACAATGTGACTAGTTCTGCGTAATATATGTACGTAGTGAACTTTTCTACTGCTTGAACATTATTTAGTTCAAATTATGTATATTGGTTTTGTTTTTTTAATTTGAACATATTTAAATATGAACAGATAATCAACCACAACGAAAACAAAATTGTCAACGTGATTAAGACTTTTTTTTTAAATTTCAGACTGTCAACTCACCGCCAGTGCCCCATCGTGACCACACGGGTCCTTCGACATCCTATCGGCCCTATAACGAAGAATATGCCTCCGTCCAGCGCCGCGGAGACAGACAAGCTGAACCTGAACTCGAAACTGAACGTATTAAGAAAGATAAGAAATGGTCCATTGGAAAACTTTTCAGAAGAAAGAAAAAGGAAGAAGAAAGTGGTTCATCGTCGCAAAGCGAAGATGGGAATAGTTCGAAATCTCCGTCTAAAAGAAAAACAAAAAAGAAGAAAAGACCTCCAGCTGTCAATAATTTTGATCACATAGTGATCAGAGACACAAGACGAGCTCAAAGCTTAGCTAAACCAAACCTACGGGAAGTTAACGATGATGGCGTTTTATCGGATCCATCAGCTGGCTTTATTGTTAATTATGAAGCTCAAGATAATTTCGGGGCGTCGAAAGAATCCCTGAGTTTAAAAAATGACACTTCCAGCAGATTAGGAAGAGTTGGATTAGAAACACCTTCAAGAAAGACGAGGAAGGGCCGATTGAAAGCGCGAGTTGAAGCTCTGAGGAATAGTATGAGAGCAGAATCGAGTAGTGACGAAGAGTCGCTTAAATCGTCTAATTCCTCATCTATTATCCGTTTTCGTAGCGACGAATCGCTATTGCGATCGCGTGATAGCTCTTTAAATAAAAGATCCCGAAGTGCTAGAAATGAGAGATATATTAAGAGATTATCTCGTGATGAAGAAAATCAACTTAACAAGGAAGCGGAATTATTACAACAAGGTTATACAAAGGCCGAAGTTGAAATGTTGACAAGGACTCCCACAAGCCAAAGTAGTGGCTATGGGACGTGTAAACGTGAACAATCAAATAATACCAAAACTGATCAATCGAATGTAACTGAGTTAAGTCGACGGCCAATGAAATCGGAATCTATATCCTCATTCCCTTCAACCCAAAGTTATCCATCAACCATTAATTTCAGTGCGAAAGTTAACAATGAACATATTAACTATTCCATCCATTATCAGAATAACGGTAACAGAGATTCGCTTTACGCTAACAGTAACAGAGAAAGAAGTATGTCGAACCAGTACGAAAATCCTGACAAAATAATGTGTGTCAAATTTCCACTTGGTAATGTCACAAATGTCAAAAAAGAAGAAAGAGCTCCACCAGTCCCACCTCCTAGGGATATGCAGCGAAAAGTAGCAACACCTTTATCGATGTATTACGAAAATAACCCATTAGTAGCAGATCGGAATGTTATTAACCAAAACGTCACCCATGGTGTACCTAACAATGATTTTGAAAGAATAATGAGAAGAAGTCAGGAAAGATCTACGGGTTATGTAACTAATGGGTTGCGACGACCTATATCTAACTCAGAAGACCATATTGCTATGCAAAACCATGAATATTTGCAGAATTTTAGGTACAAAAGTGAACAACCCCGTAGACCTGCATCAGTTTCTGCCGAACCTAATCATTATGGAATGTATATGAATACGCCACCATGGCGCAAAAAAGTTGACCAGTCGAGTATGATAAAGCCAGAACCAGTCCAATTAAGACAGGATTATTTATATTATGCTGATCAAAGCCCAAGGTCTCGTAGACCAATTAGTATTAAAACTAGTCAAAATGGTTTAGAAAACCAATATCTAAGTGATTCTCAGACTTCTTCTAAACTAATGGAAAATGTTTATAAACGTCCAAGGAACGCATCAGAATTTTGGAGAAAAATGGATGATGCAGAAAACCATAGGCGACAACAAAGTGTATTTACAAATTCTAGAAATAACAGTGATTACGCAAGCAGTATACATTTACAAAAAAGCTACTCTAATCATACAAAATTGGGTAAAGAATCAAATAAAGAAAAAATCGATAATGTGGATACTAAAAATCGCCAAAATAAGTCTATTGATACTATAGATGGTGCACAAGTTTGGAAAGCTACAACGGAATACAAAAGATCGGTTACCGTAGAACCACCAAAAGTTGTTACATCCCCTACTTCAAAAACGCATGTGCGCCACAAATCTGATACATATATTTCTAGTGCTAATCAAATACCCTCCGACGACGAAAAAAATTCTGAACGTCGAAAATCAACTAATCTCGACGACGCTCTAAATGAATTAGAAGCTATTTATAATAGCTTGGGATTGGGAGACGAAGATTTATTAGATAGAGCTGAACGTCGAGAATTAATGACACCGAAATTTAACGAACAATTTAATGACTGGAATGGAAACGATGACGAGCTACAATTGCGAAGTCAGCCTAGTACACCGTTAAGACGCTTATCACGTAGATCTACGTTGCCCGACAAGTTACAGGATGATATGGCGTTCCGACGAATGAATTCCTTTTCAAAAGAAAAACCAAATTTCAAAGAAGCTCAGGCTCAAATCAGCTACATGTTAGCTTCACCTGTATATGTGCCCTATGCATCGGATGATGACAAACATTCGGAGCGCAATGAACCTGATATTGTCCACGATGACGTTATGTACAGGACGATAAAACAAACTAACAATCGTTTGAAAACTATAGATCCTCAACCTCCATTCGGTATTCCAGTGGGCCCTGTTTCACCCGCTCCTCAAAGTGATTATTTACATGCAAAGCCTGAAAACAAAGGAAGATCTCGATTTATTCCAAAGAGATCACCAGACATAGTATCTGATGATCTTGCATATAGAAGCTTACGGAAAGATAATAGACATTCGTCCTTATTCAATGGTGACGAATTTAATGGGCATACGAATAATAATCCTAACTATATAGAATTTCCCTATGGCAAGGAATCACCTGTTAGTATGAAAAAAAAACGTGCTGTGAGGTCCTTGTCAGCTAACATATTTTCAATGATACAAAAGGAAATAGACGACGCTCTTAACACAAGTAAAGTAACCAGCCTTCAAAAAACTTACAGCAACAGCGACGTTATGAAGCGGCTTCGTGACACATTCGAAAAAAACGACAATGAACAAGACCACTATCCTCGTAATAAGGTAAAACAACGTCACAATACCGTGAACATATTTGTCAATAACACTCACGTGCCATCACATCATTTTGCAAAAGATGATTCATTCATTCACAATGATGATAAATGTTATGCTAAGCCACCATCTTGTGAAAAGTCTAAAAGTTCATCACCATCAAACAGATCACCTCAATCTAAAAGGTCTTCTAAAGATGAATTTCAACAAGTCCTTAGTATGTTAGCACAAGAAGCCATGGACACAAGTAACAAATTAGGAGTAGCTTTAGCTGAATTAGACAAAAATAGAAATAAGAATGATACGACAGACGTTCAAAGCAGAATATCTGATAGCAGGCTAATATTTTTAAATGGTTTAACTAATAAATCAAACGACATGACTAATAATTCAGTGTCTGATACAAAACAGGATGATATCTATTCTGAAATCGTAAACAACACTAAAACGAATGATACTGTTATTGATAACGATGATCAACAAAGTAAAGGCAAAAAAACCGAACACAGTTTGCTGATGATATCGGACCAGTTACATAGAGTTGAAGACCAGCTTAAATACAGTTTTGAAAAGGAACTCAAATTTAACGATGAAAGTTCAAGATTATCTAATTATATGGAATGCGTCGATGAAAAATTAAAAGCTCAAGAAACTACAGTTGTACTCCCAGATCCTAAAATGATACCAGATGTTGTACCAGTGACTGTAAACGATGATACAAAAAAAATGGAAAGTATAAATAATGAAAATTACAACGAAACGCCTGTCCACTCAATCAAATCACTTAATCCTTTCTTAAATACAGATGATAAAGTAAAGGAAATAGATGGCATCAAAGCTTTCAAGGAATTAAAAGATGGCATTTCGGATTTAATTGCTGGTATATCTGAGGTCAATGAAAAGTTATTTGTTTCAAAAGCACAACAACGTGAGCCTATTACTACCACCAAACATGTCGCAGGTATCTCTGAAGCTGGAGAACAGTTAGACGAAGTAACACACAGTGAAAACAAACATTGTGTTCTTAAAAGAGCTTCAATCAACCTCTCTATTTACGAAAATGATTTAGAGTTCAAGGAAAAAGATACTGCTGATTCGACTGAATATAATTCATCTGAAGAACTAGCCACTATATTCAAATTGAGTAGTGAAGCAAAATCCTCTGCTGAAATAGACAAAGAAAGTCATAAGGAAAGGAAAAGTGAACCTCATAATGACCTTAGCTCACCGAAGCTTGTTCAAACGATGAATCAGCACTTAAGAAGAGATTCAACTGATGATGGTAGTCCTAGTCAAAGTAATGCACTGCCAACAAATATAGTCCCATGGCGAAACAAAAGGCAATGTAACAATTCACAAAATGATAACAAAGGTACGTGGTCTATTATCATGCATGGTATTTGGATTTCACTTTGATCATCTGCATCCCGCTCATTTTATGTTTTCATTTCAATGTCGTTTTGTCAATGTTACCTATATTTTAGTATGCAGCACTAACCTTTCAAGTTTACCGTATGTTGTTTGATTGTTTTAGCAGGCAATAGTTCGAAGAACAAGCGCGATTGGCACGATTCAGGCACTTTGATGTTAGCTTGCTCGTACACTGTGATGCTCTCCCAGCACTTGGCAGATGCAGATTGGCTGACCCTACTCGCCTTACTGCTGGCTATGATCACTATCATCGCGATGCTATTACTGTAATACTATTGTTAATTTAGTTTCTTTAATTATATGACTATAAATTTTGATTTAATTTTAACATTAAATTAAAGATAAACCCGAATAAATGTCAACAAAAATTTCCTTGTTATATTATAATCGGAAATTTAAGAATATTTTTATAATAGTTCTTACATATTTACTATACCTACTGTTTAAATAAATTACAAATACTTAAAAAAACAATTTTATGTCCCCTAACAAATGTATAAATTGTATATTATTGTTTTGTTATAAAAATAATGTTAATAATATTATATTAAATTGTTACGTAGACCTATGATTTTCGTATTTACATTATCAATCGTGTTAATAAAAAAAAACAATCATATTTTCCATTACTAGTTCACCGTATTGATTAAAATTTTGAATTTGTTTGTGACTCCCATACTAAATTAAGACCATTTTTTTCAGTTTTTTTAAATATATTTTATCACGTGTTTCTACGTGATAATATTACTGCCAAAAATGTCTCAACTCGCTTTTCTGTGACGTAGTGATTAAAAATGTAATTGTAGTATTGCTTAGACTAGATTAGTACTTAATGTTTCGCATGTATTCAATTTTATGTATGCATGTTTTCTTAACGTGATTTACCTACTGTTTGTTTTGTTTTTACATATTTTATAAACATATTGTATTTGTAAGATAATGTTATCGAATTTTTGCTGTAAATGACTATATACCTACCTACTTTTATACATTTCTAATTATTAATACATTCTACTCTTATCGAAATACCATTTTTTCTTGTGTAGGTATACAAATTCTACATTTGCATACTATATAAATAGCATTTTATAATAAATAACTATAGGTACTTACATATTTAGTGTAAACAAATCAAATTTGAAGTTATAATTTTTATGCATAAAATAAAATATATTTATAAGACACACAACAAAATTACACTTAATCAACTTTCACATGACAATATTATTATATGTGTAATGCCACATTTATTTTATTTCATTTCTGTTTCTAGGTGAAAACTGAATGCCACCATGTTCGACATAACCTCTGACCAGTATACTCCGATATTAATTCTAAGATATACTATATACTTAATTTATATATCTACCGTAACTATGATGTGTTTGTTACATGTAAAACTACTTTCTTTTTATGTTTATGTAGAGGCTTCCAGTTATAATTAAAAGAGCATAATTTATATAAGAAAATTGTAATTTAAATAAAGCTTTTCGGTTATTTACTTGTTTTATTTAATACCCATTTGTATTTGATGTCTTCAAAATAAGACCGAAATAGATAAAATACTTTAGTAACAAATTACCTTCAAAACCGTTAATTGTACCCTACTCGGGATATGAAAAGGCGAGTAATACTACAAGCGTCTGTAGGGTAATTTTACATTATTTCGTGTATTAAAATACATGATCAAACAACGTAAAAGTTTTTATAGTTTAAAGGTTTTATAACCGATTAACTCTTTAATAAATTAGGTTAATGGTACTTGGCAGCAATCGGGTTTTAATTTAATAATAACTACACTAGACCCATTACCAAAAAGTACTTACAATAAGCTCAAAACGCTAAATACATAATTCTTTATTATGATATCTAATGGCACCTGAGGATATTGTCGAGGTAAAAAAAATTAAGTATATTACTAAAATTATATAAAAGTAATTAATAACACACAAATACTGATTTTTAAAATTATACTATGTTTTAGCGACATCTGTGTAACATACCAAAAATTCCTCGTATCTTAATATCTGCAGTTTAAAAGTAGGTATTAACCCTGATAGATGTCGCTATACTATACGATCTCTACATGCCTTTGACTACCCTTTTACAAGTAGCAGAATTGCAAGTTAATGCAGAACATAATATGTGTTTTTAACATTTGCCACTATACCCATGGGTTTTTTGGTAAATAATCGTTGAAATATCACGAAAACAATCACTGTAATTAACGCCATCTATATTAGCTTGATCATAACTGACGTTGATGTCGCTACTTGTGATAACAATTCCAACGAAAGATTTAGCAAATAAATTAATTCTATGGCCTTGGAATTCATTAAGTAACGTAACATAACGTAACGTAACGTAACATCACGCCTATAATCCCCGAAGAGGTAGGCAGAGGAGTGTAGAACACTCCCACGTTTCACCA
>DWDU01001797.1:0-13888 GCA_018245575.1 Jemadia suekentonmiller
TTGCTTGCCTCGGAGTACTGTTATACTTTGGTCTCAAATTACGTAGAGACACGGAAATGAGATAGAATTTAAATTCATGCTTTTCCATTTTTGCTATCGAACAAACCAGTAAATCTTGTAGAATAATCTTGTTCATTAAATACTCACTTGACGATCTTGAACATCAACGAGAAAAGAGCGCAGAAGATCTCCTGACAGTCCTCCAGTTCGAAGCACATGTTGAAGGATTTCACGTAGGCCAAGTTCTCTAGTAGGTAAAAGTATCGTTTGAACGCTGGATCCTTGGGGTCGCGGAGACCCTGCAGCTGATTGATCAGGAATAAGAATATTGTTTTCACCTGGCGAAACAAAAATACATTTAGAACATAATAGATTTTCTTCATCATATTTCAATCTTTACACATGTAAGGTAACCAAAGGTTGATTAGTGGAGAATGCCACCATGCATTAAGTCCGCCCTTTGTATTGCCTTTCGATGGTGTACAATAAAGAGTAAATAAATAAATAAATTTGTATGTGTCACATTTTCCCTAATATATGGCATATAAGATATATTTACCTGTTCCTGGTCTTTATATGGAGCTTCGGGCGCGTAGACCCTCAACACGTCCGCGATGCAGCAGGCGATAAGCAGCTGCACGTCGCGCGAGGGATGTGTGAGGAAGAACTCATCGGCCAGGTGCAGCGCCAGCGGGATATACTGCTGATACATGCCCTCGTCTTGGCCGAGACCCTGGAGGGTGTGCGCCAGGGCCTGTGGACAAGTAAAAAAATTAAATATTCACTCTTCACAAAGTTACGAGTCTGGATTATCGAGAGAACCCTGTAAACTTTATCGTAACACAAAAGTAACATCACGCCCATAATCCCCGCAGAGGTAACCAATCCGAGCCACTACTAAGAATTTCAAGGTAGAAAGCCCAATAGCATGAAACCGTGGTCATCTCGATCGGCAGGCAGACTCAAATCAGTCAAATAATAAATAACCAGTTACGTTATTTCTTTATGTATGTTATTTTCATCAAGCCTGGTTAGCAGGCATGAATACCATTAGGATATAAGTACGCTCTTGTATCCACTAGTTTGAAAAAGTTACACAAGAATAAATTAATATGAGAATTTAATGTGTGTGTATGTTTCGGTCTTTATAGAAAGAGAGAGAATAAGAGAAAGAAAAATATACGCATGTCCTATTTGTATATATTTAAATTGTAATAATGTAGATGGCATATAGATTATATTGCTGATAACGATCCGATTGGTAAACAAATTATTCATTTACACAAAACAAAGTTCCCATTGAAGAATCTCAATTGAAAAATTGTATTAAGTGCTAAGTACAGTGTATCTCTTCAACAAGAGGTAAAGTAGAGTATGGCAGGACAGCAAATATCGATCTGCATTTCACCTTGAGTTTGAACACATTGCAACTAATGCTAACGCGAGCATATTTTATATAAGACAATGAAGCATCGGTTTCAATTGAATTCAAGTAAATTTGTAAATTAGGTGTAATTTATACAATACAATCCAATTAAAATCTACATAAATATACATTAGGCAATTGATTTTCGTTTACTTGGCGTTCTTTTATATTCTCTCTGTGGGGTTGCACTAACTAATGCTTAAGGATATTACTCCATATAATATATTAATTTTCATGATAGATGATATTCTTTGATCACTCTATGAATCAAATGATACGATTATATTACAGCTACGAGTAGCTACACTAGGTCGTATTTGCTTATATTGTTAAATATCTCGTGATGTATGTATATTTCAGTTTGCCTCCACGACCGGGCCGACGCGACCACCGTATCTAGAGTTTTGCAAATAGTGTTATGAGTTATGTTATTGAGTAACTGCTAATATTTGCTGCTTCGTTGCATTGCCGATCGGGAGGTCCTGGGTTCATTTCCCGTGTCGAGCACTACAAAAATTTTCTAAATTTGATTTTCTAGTAGTGTCTCGGAGTCTGGATAAGTGCCCGGTGCATGGTAGTAGGCTCACCACCTATACCATAGTGAGACGTAAAAGTAATTGGGGTAACGTGGGAGTGTTCTACATTCCTCTGCCTAGTTCTTCGGGGATTACAGGCGTGATGTTATGTTATGCTCATGTTACAGCAAATACATCGAATCAAAAGTTGATACATAAAGGTGAGTGTCATTCTATTAGTTTTTTCCAAATTCAGTTACACAAGCAAAATATGTAGGTACCTATAGCCTATATAAAATATTCTAAGGAACGTCCTTAAAACTGACATGGTCAACAAGTATTGGAAAGGAATTATTTTGTGTACAACATGAACAAATTCACGAGCAACAGTTAGTTGCTACGATAACTGATACAACTTCTTTTCCCGCCCTTTCATCGTGACACTGTTGGAACACGCGCCTCCCCACAGAACGAGAAGGCGAAGGGTAAGTCACAATATATAATTATTAGTTTTCATCGCTAATAATGTTCATACTGATTGTGTATTAACAATACTTCCAACTGATTTCTTTGTCGATAAAAAAAGTTAAATTTCATTATATCAAGTTAAATTTCATTATTAAATGGAACATCAACAAGTGTCTTTATAACAATTATTACAATAAGGTTAATATTCCAAAGTGGATTGCGTGCAACACAATTATCGCGAAACTGTTCTCGATATGAGTCCCTACAATTCGCGAAGCGATAACCATTAAGGTTGTCACAGTCCGAACCATGATATATTTTAATATGTTGTGCTTTAATATATGTATATTATGGCAATCGACCTCAACCGGTAGATACACTATTATTATGTATATATTTATGATGATTATCTGCTTGATGTCTCGCTATAAAAGGAACCACCTTGCTAAATTTGTTCACATATTTCGACGATGTACATAATAACGAAGAGATTTATACGTACATTATACCTTCGCATGCGATCACTCGAGCATCACTATCAATAATATATTGAAATATATTAAAACATGAATATTAATACTACACATATATTATAGGTCCGTATATGACAACTTTTACAAGATTTTAAAGCAAAATACATGTCTGGGTCTCGCCGAGACAGCATTATGGATCTATATCCGTCGCGCGGTTGTAGCCGTAAGCACCGGGCGTTTACGTTAAAAAAATATAATTAATTCTTAGAAGCGAATTGTTCGTGTTGTTTTCTGGAAACGTCTGAAGCATGCGGTATAATTGTAATAAGTATTTATGACATTATAAAGGAATATAAATACTTTATAAAGTTTAAGGAACAAATATTTAATCTGATTAAAAGTTTTCATAACATATTTTTTCAACAGAATCATTTGTCGACCTAAGTATAATAGCACTGCTGGTGTAAGTCAATCTATTAACATTAGTACCTACTTGTAAAAGAGTTCAGACATATCTGCGCACTTTGTTATTATTACTCGCATATCATCACACCAAGCACCATATGGTGTACGCAGTGAGTACCGAGTACCAAGTTTCTGTCTATCCTCTCAGGCCACACATTAATCTACTTGCAACAAGTCAGACAAACTCATATATGCAATCTACTGGACGCGTTGCGCACTTCCGTCCGTCCGCATACACTAAACAGCTTTAGTTAGCTTTAGTTTATAACTGGTTATGTACACGCTTGCCATCTGTCTTATGAAATTACTTTTAATTTGTTTCCGGCAACTCTATAATACTAGTTTAAATTTTGTATACAATTGGATTAAGTTGGGGCTAAACTTAATATTGATATAACATACCGTTCGTCCAACGCAGCGTCAAAGAAATTCGACAGACATTCTTTTAATGCTGTCAATGTCTAAGTTGAAAGTGAACATTAACCGTTGGCGGTCTAAAAGTGTCTTGTGTTTTTATTTATAACAGACTATCTGTAACAGCTACAAGATTCGACCCCGGAACCAGAATTCAGGAAATAAAATTTTTAATAAGAGTTTCGCATATCATTATCATACTTATCATCCTCAATGAGAACCTAGAACGATAGCATTTTCAAGACGTACAAAGTTATATTTGATGGCATCATGCACGATTATGTGCGTTACGCTATCACATACGGACCTATAATATCTACTGTATATTAATATATTGTGCTGTAAGAATATATTACAGCATACTACCACAAACAATAATATGTGTTCCTATACCGAGATATATCTTGCTATATCTGTTCACATATTTGGACGACGTAAGAAAGATATACATAATACATGTACATACCTATATTATGGCTACCTGTGCGATCACAAGAATGTTACTATTAAAAATATATTGAAACATACAATATTATACCTCGCCATATGTACATATATTATAATTCTGCCTGTGACAACCATAACACGACATAGAGATATACAATCACAACACCTAAAAATACATCATTCAGTGTGTCCTTTCACTTTTAGTAGTAAGTTTATGGACAGAAATAAATTCGCGTCGCTCTTGGCACGTGCGGTGCGCGCAAAATAAAAAGCAGATTTCTTGTGTGTGTTCAACTTTGAGTATGTGATGTGATTCGATGACGTATGCGTGTGACGTCACGCGCCGATGCGCAGGCACGAGCTACGCGACGTCGCTGGATATTAAATAATGCGTCTACGAATGGCATTTACCTACAAACCCCTCGCATAAATTAGTGTCCGATAACATCAGACACATAGCAGTGAGTGTACTGAATTAAATTTCAGTCATCAGCTGCGACGGTCCCGCGTTCAAATGCTGACTAGCGCCTTTAGCGATGTTGTTCTATTTGAAGATTGAATTGCACTTGTTCCAACTGTGAAGGAAGACGTCGGTACGAACCTACAGAACGTTTCCGTAGCACTATTCCGAGCCGTGAAACCTCTACCGATTACACCATGATAGTGCACCATGTACGACCATACGATGTTGCCATCCTGGTAAACTTTGTCATTAATACTTCTAATTCTGCCATGATGCCTGTGTCCTCAGCCTACTTTTGAACATAGGCTTCCCCTAGTAAGCGCCATCGCGCCCTGTCTTTGGCTTGCCTGTAACATCACGCCTGTAATCCCCGAAGAGGTAGGCGAAGATAGGAGTTTAGTACAATCCCGCGTTTCACCACTTACGTTTACGACGCACAATGGAATAGAGGGTGATAAATAACATACGTAAATATAGTTCCATCCTTTCACCCACCCTAGTTTTAACATTAAGTCGCAGTGCGCTGGAAAGGGATGAATATGTAATAGTTCGGTTCACATCAAAACTTTTGCGTTGATGAATATGTATGTACATATAATACAAGTACGTGATGCAAGAATAATAAAATAAATTAAACAGTATTGAAGTATCGATGAAAAAAGAACAACTTCGCATCACATTACTTTCTCATAAGATTAAAAGACAATCGACACGGCCCACGTGAGTCACATGGCGACAGATAGCGAAGTTTCGCGGAGAAATATGAATGTAATCGAAAAGCCGAGAACGGGTGTCGCGTTACTATGACGCAATGGGAACGAAAACAAAACCAACTCCGCTGCCATTATTAAATTTCACAACACGATACGAACAAAACCATGGAGTGGAATTGTACTCTTCCAACTTCACGAGTACTGGAATAGGTATAAATAATCCCCTAACTATAGAATCATGGAGTAAAATTATACTTTCACACGTTTAGAGCCATGAAGTGCAATTAAAAATTACACTTCAAACTCAAGAAGTATGTAGAAATATACTCTGCCAACTCTCCTTCATGTATTATCCCATTTTATGAACAGAGATCGAATGCATTGGATTCCGTAACTTGAAGCATTAAAAATTAGGAATTTTTTTCCTCAGAGGTGGTAACTGTAACATAAAATATAAACAGATACATTCCCTTAATGCCGGGATAATCAACCTGAATAATCAACCACCAATAGATCTCCATGAACGACAACACTTCTAAATATTTATTTTCTCTGAAATTGTTTAGCTTTTACCTTCCAAACAACACTCATTACTAATTAAAAAAATCACGGCTACTTAGTCTAAAATAGATGCCTAAAATTAAAATGTGGTGAACTCCGGAAATAAATATTTTCGTTTACATTCCACATCTTAGAGTATACTATACATACTTGTACCTGTGTACGATATAGTAGGTACATACATATAAAAAAAAATATTAAATAAATAACTACCGCACACACTGTGTGCTCGTCTGTACCCACGCCTACATACATAAATGTACATACGATGTCCCACTTAATACATTTGCAGCCGTACCGACATTAATTGTTTTAACTTTATACAATTGTATATTGTATTGTATTATCTCAAGTATTTTTTAGGAAAATTTGACAATAAAATAATATCAATTTTTTTGAAAGTTTATGCAAAATTTTACTGTTAATAAAGCAATAAATTAAATAACTTGTTACAAATTTTTAAACGTCCATACATTATTACATTGCCACTTTAATTGGCGTGCTGGTGCAGTAGTTATTAAGTGCGTCTGAGGTGATAGATTTTGTAATATCTTTATATAAATACATGTATACCCATAGGTTATTTAACAACAATCGTCTTGTTACCGTAACACAATTTCTATTGATGCTAAGTCTAGGTTAAAATGCTTGCTTGTAGAGATATTCCACGAAATTATTATCATTATTTTGACATGACTGATCTGATGTCCTGTGGTAACAAATCCTCAATGCTGAGCCGCAGACTATGTATTTGAATTTTATCCAGAGCAAACATTATATGGCAAAACAACGTTTGTCGGGTCAGCTAGTTTTGTATATAATTAATATGACAGAGCGTTTGTATTTATCTGCGAAGAGTGAACTATTATACATTTGAATTTCAAATTCAGTTGTGAACGTTTTGGAATTGAATGGCGTGATCGTTTGCTTCGATACGACACCAAGCGGAAGAGGAAAGAGAGGAAGAGGACCGGGAGATACCACTACGATCTTAGACGGCAATTGGTTTACAACATGATAATAAATTTTACGTGTTTGGTGAATATCACTAGGATGGAAAAAATAAACGTGAGTCAGGCCGGCTTGATACATAATAATGTGTAACACTCACGAAACATTTCACAATAGGATGGTTCAGTTATTGGAACGCCGTAAACAAAGTAACATCACGTCTGTAATCCCCGAACAGGTAGGCAAAACAGTGTACTATACTCCCACGTTTCATCAGTTACGCTTACGTCCCACTGTGGAATAAGTCTTGAGCCTATTGGCCATACACCGGGCACATGTCCACAGTCCGAGCCACTACTAGAAATTCAAAGTTGGAAAATACATTATATTTAGTAAGAATACCATAAAATTGATTAATTACTTCCAATCAAATACTGTGAATTACAATGAAATCAATTAGATACTACGATACCAAGAAAAGCGGTTTCTTCTTGTTGCGAGAATATCCACGCATATCTGAACATATCCCATCTTAATACGGAAATTTCCGATAGAAACGGTCCACTTGGGGTCCCTTTAAGTATGTACGATGTATATCGCTTTTTCTGTACGCGTATTCGTGAGCTGTCTTGTTACCATAGCAATGGTTTCACCTATTTTGAAATCAGATACCGTATTATTTCCTTATATAGTCATAGATATTAGTAGTATATTATATGTACCTCCCCTTCTTCGGGGTGTAGGGGTGGAATAGTTGGCATTCGTATCTCATTTTTCCGAGTTGTAGTCTATTTTTAACAGTGTATATCATTTACTGGAATATTAAAGACAATCATAAATTACTGCTAAGGCATATAAAATGAGCCAACATGCACTTGGCTAATATTACGGGCTGTAACCTTAAATCTGTCAAATTCTAAGAGCCCTGTGCCCAACAGTGGGACGATATGTGACTGTATAATAATACGAATAAATTAGGATGTTTGACTGGTTTCCCTTCCTTTCATAAGCGCATACCTTCTACATATTTTTCAGCTTTTAATCTTTTTGAAACACAATTTGAATATAAACAACCGCTAGTAAGTAAACAAAACATTTGTGAATACTTCAAGTATTTGAATGGACAGATAGGCGAAGTATGAAAAAAAATTACATCAATGAATTTTGAAAAAATCTGCAATTTTATTATATCTTGTGTGGCGAAAACATTAAACGCGGCCGGAGGAAACCGACATGCGAGGATTTTATCAACCTACGATTACTTACAATTCTTTTTGTATAATTTTAGCGTTCATCCATGATTCACTGACAGTAAACGCAATGCAGCATTATTAATTCACTGCCAATTGAAAAAGCTTTTGGTCGTATGTAGGTATATGTACGTACATAATGTATAATCTTCTTAATAAACACTTATGTAGATAATTGTACACTCGACAAACACAGCACAAACACTTTTGCATACGAGATACATTTCTTAGTTCGGAGTCGAAGCCATAACTCCCAACACAAAAATCAAATTTACTAACCACTGAACCTATAGGGAGATGATAATAAAGTTTACTCCATCGCCATAATCGAACGCATTCGCTTCATTAAAACACAAGCAGTATCAATATGTAATTACAAATACTATATAACTTAAACAGACTATATAATTTATTCAGCAATTTATTTTAAACATATATTACATAACATCACGCCTTTAGTTCCTGGCACATGGAGACAAAAGAGAGGCAAGGAACACTCGCGCATTTCCCCAGTTATAATATTAATGCCGTTACCGTCCGTACAGAGAGAAACGTTTAAGGCGCCTCGCAAGGACACTTTAAATGTTCTAAAAGTAAATAACGACTAAAACGTTCTAGAAAACGAATTTAAAATAAAACCCAATTGTATTCGTGCCTATATATCGATTTGAAACACAGACGTATCGAATTTCACATAGTAAATCAACATAAACGAATACAAATTACACACATGTAGAACGACCTAATATTCACATTGTGTGAGTTCGTTACTAAAAGTTTGGGTAAAATACAACGTATATCGATGATTTTTGTTACTCTCATTGTATGTCTGTTGTTGTGCACGCGCTCCTATGCGCAACTTAAGCTGGCCTATTAACCCTTACGAGATAAGATATATAGTACATATTTTCACCCCTTATTTCCGCGATGGGATAGGCAGAGGTGTGCAGTACCACCACGTTTCAACTTCTGTTATTCTTGCCATGTAACAAAAAGGTTAGCTTATTGACATACACCCGGCATAACACCAGACTCCGGGCTACTACTGGGAATTTCAAACTAAAACAATCTAATTGTATTTTTAACGGTCTGGGGATGGAACCCGGGATTACTAGCTCAGCAGTCGCGCTTGCAACAACTACAGGTCTATGTACTTAGGGTATATAGACCGTTCGCGATAAATATTTTTACAAGCATCTACGGTAAGTACAAATCTATATGTTTCATTTTTTTTTCCAAGCCTTTTATCGTTCCAGAATCTCAGACTGAGTCTGCCACGTAACTCTAAGGTGTGTGGAATTTCCTCACATTTCACCATTTTAACAAGTGGTACTTAACCTTGAAATTTTGTAAAGATGTGCTTGCGTGATAGGATTTAAACATGGGCTCCCGGAGTGAGAGGTTGAATCCCATATCACGAGGCTATCACTGCTTCATTATCTTCATAAATATTTATTTTGACATATTTTATCATACAATTTGTAATATTATAGTTATTACGGATGTGTAACATTTTACAAGTTTACCGAACCAATGCAAACTGTTACTAAGAATCGTATAAACGGTGGAAAAAACGAAAACGAGGGTAAAATGAAAATATTGTATTTGGAGAGTAACAGCAAGCAATTGTAATGAATGGGCCTCAGTAGAATATTTCCGCAATTAACGAGAACGCTTTCATTATTGACTTACACAAGTTTTTTTACCGACTGTTTTGTATTTACTGCGTCAATTTCATAATAACCGTTCATTATACGATTGTTAGCGTACAAGCTTCAAAAATTTTCCCACTCTTTCATCATCATCGTCATCATCATTACCATTGACCCTTTTACAGTTCACTGTTCGACACAGGTCTCGGATCTCACAATGAGAACGGTCTACAACATTGAAAGTATGGACGCGAGGAAATGAACTGACACGACATAAACCAAAAATAATATTCACGCGGAACGACCTCGGCGATTGATATTGTATGAGCGACGATGAAAACAACAGACTGACGTTTCCAGTCTGTTGAACAATGAATATTAATATTGGCAAAATCTCGGCGTCAATAGTTAATAGGTACTGAGTCTTAACTAAATTATCAATACACAGTAGAGATTTACATACATTTGTATAGCTTCACGCCAGGTCCCTCAATGGGTTGCAGATTTAGTGTTAATTAATTAGTATGTAACGCGAATTGCTTTGCATTGGACAAAATTAAATATTTAGTTTATTGCAACTTGTTATTGAGCTACTTGATTCATACTACATATTTATTTTAGAGAAAAGAACATAAGACTTATATGAAAAACAAAACAGACATAACTAGTGTAACGATCGACTTGTAAAAAATTACGCATTGAAATCGATATTTCACTCGTGCGAAACGTGACACAAGTTGCTTAGCAAGCGGAGCGTAACATGACCGAGGCACGCAACGTGCGTACGGCACAATACAGTACAATACATTGAGAAATGCAATTGCACGCACCCAGACGCCACCCCTTCCTACTACTCGCCCTCAGTGTCGACGCACACACAGCCGCGGCGCTAACCAAACGACGCACGCACACAGGCGCAACACACATCAACACACGCGCGCGCGCACACAGGCGCATTTCGGCCGCCCCTAAAATAAACAGTAACTACAGGTACGCTGACGTATTGAAGCTCAAGTTGATTACGCACTACTAGCTTACAAGCTTGATCGCTCCATTTGTAACATAAACAAAACGCTCGTATTTATTTCCTCGAAAAGCTAGGCGGTGCAGTCTAGTACTACCACTCTTCACCTGTAATATTATTAGTCCCATGTTATAGGAGGTGGGATTATATTTGTATTTACTTATTATTATATCATAGATATATATCCTATCGCGCAGTCTCTCACGGTATAGGCAGGCACGATAGAGCACAGGGTGCCAAATATCTTTATCGTTACAGTCCTGAGGTACGATTTAATTTATGTACACTTATTACTTATGTACATTTATTATCTGGATATATGCTTGATGTATGCCAGTAAGCTTACCATCTATTCCATGATGGGGAATGACGTAAACGTAACTGGAGAAACGTGGGAGTGTACTACACTTATCCCCCCTTACCTCTTCGTGAATTACAGGAGTGATGTTACGTTTTTTTTATACTTGTGGTATTCACAAGACGCCATCACTTTGACCCAGTTCGGATACATTTTATACAAGAAGCTTCTCTCTCTGCAAATTATCGCACAAGCGGAATATTTGATTACACGCCAAAGTAGACTATTCAAGGTATGAATGAATAAGCTTCGGGGAAAAGCGTCTCATTGGAGCTCAAATAACGCAATGCTACTGAATGGACAGCGCAGTTAGTGCTCGGGCTTTCGTAAGAATTGTTTATTTAAACATAACATCACGGCTGCATTTTCCCGAACGGATAGGTAGATGGGTGTAGTACCTACACACCCACGTTTCGCCTCTTATGTTATAGGATTCAATTAATTAGTAAAACACAATTTATAACCTACACCTATTCAAGTAAAAAACAAATATGTGTTTAGTTTTTTGACGATTTGACTATCCGGTTCCGATTAAATACAAGAGATAAAGCTTCCAAACGCACAAACAAACAATATCCCCCTCCGGCCAATCCGCATTAAAACAATATGCGCCATGTCAGATTTGACAAGTCAGATCAGTTACAATTCAATATGCGAAACAGGCGAATCTCATATTGATGTGTTAGGTGCCGAATTAGCATCAGGTCACACACCTGCACGGACCTCTTTCCAGCATCGGACGACAACATCACGCCATTCTCGCTTCACACATACATACGGATTAATAGTATAGTATGAACCTCGTATTAAGCTTTTCACCTCGTATTAAGTTACATTCGCGTTCACGATCTTGTCCTTCGGACGAATTGCGACTCTATATTACGCGCAGTAAGGTCAACTGTAGGAGATCGATTCTTCTGTGCTCCGCTGCCGTTACACTAGGTATTGCATTAAACGTGCGGTCCAGTAGAGTTTACATGCCGAGATTCAACGCTTTAAACTCTGTCGGAGGACTTAAGGGCGATTGAAACTTCTTTTGAAAGTTTTGGACACTGAATGGTGATTCTAGCAATCTACTTACGGGAAGCGTGACAAAGAAACTTCCACCTCCACCCCCTCCACTCGTCCTCTATTTCGGGGAAAGATCGCTTAATAAGTAGTAATTGTGCATACGTGTACGTACACAATTCAGATGCATCTATGTTTTTTAAATAAAAATATCAATTCTAAATTAAGGCTATACATATAATATACTCGTGTGTAAAGGCAGGTACTAGAAGTAACTACTGGATTTACTGGGTGTATTTGTCGATAGGAAAGTCGCATGACACATACAACGCACGACTTCGATGTAGTGCAGTGAAATATACCTTAAATCCTAGTTACGTAATTATAGCTACGCTTTATGTCGCGCAACGCAAGCCCCGTGTACAGTATAGTCAATCGAGTTTCGTGTAGTAAGTAAAAAGAAACAAAATCTGCGACGTAGTCAAATTCAAATGACATGCAAAGGAGCGCTTTTTGTATTCATTTCCAAAACCTTGACGGTTTAATTTAAATTTTAAATTATTCTCGTCTGTTATAGACAGTGGACGTGGACACAAGTAAACGCTAACATGCAGAAGTGCGGAAACGTCGTTCGCGTTATATTTATGCATACTTTATAGAGGATTATAATTTTTTCGCTTATATTAGTATACGTAAATCAGCGATAAAGCACAACATCGAGATACCACAAGTTCGGGAGTTTGAAGAGTAGAGTAGTAGACGCAGATATAAAACGGAGGTTGAAAATTGAAATGTGCCCATGTGCGCTTTCCATCATACTTAATTGCGGACAAACGCTAACTTACCCTCAAATCAAAAAATATTACAAAACAAAATGTATGACCTAATAAAATTACCTTAAGGCTTGACCATCTGCAGCATTCGAACCTAATTATGAGGAAGAGGTGGTAAAATGTCCCCAGTGAGAAGGTAGGTTTAGAGCCAGGAATACGTCGTCACCGGTGGGCATAGTAGAGAGTTGGACGAACCAAATTTTCGCATATAGGAATCAAAAAGCGTCACTGAAGCCGAAAACTTAGTCTGCCACGCTGGCAACGTGTAAGTTGGTAGACTTCAACACGTCTAAAACAACACCATTGAAAACTCAGAGGTGTGCAAATTGCCTCACGATGTCTTCCTTTACCGTTATAGCGGATAATATTTCATCACAAACCGCATAGCAATTCGTACAGCTACAGGTGAGTGCTGGGATTTGAATCCCAGAACGCTGACATACAAAGCTGAAGTCCAAAATACAAAGTTAACCGTTTTAGTTATGTATCATTGCACTGACTTCTCGCAATATCGCAGTTGATCTTCACTTGTTCGCTCTATGCAATAGAATAGACTATAATCCGGGTTATACACCTATATATACTTGGTTTGCAGGCGTGGCCAGGCTCCAACGCAATAGGAACACCACAAACTTTTAGGACATGGAGAGATTTTAAGCGGTTTAGTTATCAAAGAAAAGTGACAACCCTATTTCGCCCAGATAAGGGTTTAAGGGCCATAATAGTAAGTACATAAACGCATTTTTATGTCCTACAATAAAACACGTAAAAAACTACAATAAACTGCCTCGTTGGTAGTGTTGGTTGCAAGTGCGACTGCCGATCGGGAGGTCCTGGGTTCGATTCCCGGGTCGGGCACTACAAAAA
>DWDU01001798.1:0-13888 GCA_018245575.1 Jemadia suekentonmiller
CACATATCCAGACTCCGAGCCACTACTAGAAAATCTAAATTAGAAAATCTAACTTAGAACATTTTTGTAAGGCGTTATGGGCATGATATTACGTTTTTAAAAAACGTTGCAAATGGTCGTGTGTGTCAATGTCAAACCATTCCCAGTCATTCACAGTCCCCTCACTATTGTATTAAAACTAGAACGTGAAGTATACATAAGGTTGATAAAGGTCAATGCGCCCAAAATATTTTTAGACATACGTATTATTTGCATCTTCAGTATTCTCTCATTAAATTAACTCATATAGCATTTCGTCTCTATCTAACATTAATGTGCTATTAATTGTTAACGCAATCTCTCTATTCAGTGGGTTCGACTGGTCCGCTACCTAAAACAATTTTAGGCACCCATTGCGGAACATCTGAAACATTTTACGATGCTGTTTCTATACCATTTTAACTCGATAATAAATCTTTAAACTTATATTTAAATTCGTTTTTGACACTCACTTAAATTAATCAATTGTTAATTTTCCAGATGCACTATATTCTTCATACCTCTGACTGTATATTTGTCAGTCGAAAGTACTTTAATAGCACGTTAATTTACATTGTTTTAAATTCACCTCAGGACAACATTGTAGACCTAAAATAGAACACGTAATAAATATTATAATTTGCGTATTTGTACTCTCTTTGCTTTTACCATTACGATTTGACACCTTCCATTTTACTAACATATTTATTTGTTTGGGAAATATACGATCATAGTACATATGAGGTATAAAGTAAATGAAGCCTAGTAACTCAATACAGTTCCCACTGATGAATAGTACAGAAAATTATATTAAATAATAAAGAACTATCTATTAATAATAATAATGTTTAAGGACAATATTTAAGAAAAACTGGGTCAATAACAGCATATATGTTACACTACATATGAATTTATTATAGAGATATATGCAAATAATATTTAAAACCAATGATTATACGGTCGCGAACGTCTAAAGATAAAATCTAAGCGTTCTTCAGTGGTAAGAATCTACTCTCTGGTTGTCGATTATAGAGATATGAATCGCATTATTTACAATAATTATATCTTACTCTTACTCTACCTGTTGTGTGAGACTTCATTTGTAAAATCTAAGTGACTGCTGCGAAACACATTGAATGATTTATTGCATTATATCATGGATACAAAACCAGTCGAGATAACTTGGTTAACACTTGTTCTAGGTCCATCAAACATTTAATTCACGTGGACAAATACCTACAAAATAATTAATTATATAAAGCTTAATAATTAACTCCACACAAGTGTCTTAAAAATACATTTATGTTTTTTCTAAGCCCATGAAAAGGTGCAATATAGCTGTCAAGATTATTCTTCATAATTCAAAGGTGCCATTAACCCAAATTAATAAACAAATATCTTGAGGAAGCTTACGCGGCCATTTAATGAAAAATAAGATAGAGCCCGTTTTATGATGGCCAAGTATATGTAAACTTTATTTGTTTATATATATTTTTAAGCACCATATATAAACTTTATATGTTTATATAGATTTTTAAATACTTACTAATAAAAATAGTTACATTCAGTAAAAGCAGTTTTACTATAACACAAATATTCCTCTTGAATGTGAATAAAACTCACAATATCAACCCGACAATGAGTCACAGCTGCTAAACTAAATGGCCAGATATTAAATTGACGATAAAATAAACAAACTAAAAGCTAAAATAACACTAAAAAAATATTCTGAACCAATACCACGTACTGGTAGAGCATATAACATTTCGGTATATACTCTTACGCTTATAATTTGTGAATAAAGATGATATCTCATACAAGCACTGATTCACTTGAACGTTGCGAGTGAAACCCGTGAAAGACACGCGTATGGGAGACAGTTAATTAGAGTTTATTTACTGTTAACCCACTTTACGCTGTAATTACGGTAAATATGTATTAAAATTATACGTGTACCGCACCATATCTATTTACATTTGCGGTTAAAAATCCCTGCTGGCTGCGGGTACCTCCCATTAATTAAGGAAATCTTATACTACCATACTGCATCAGTACGGTATGAAGCTGTTAGTTATTTAGAACTTAAAGAATAATACAAGTGTCGTTGAATCTAAAGGTGATTTTTAATAGAATACTCTATTATCTAAAAAAATAGATTAAGAAAAATTCCATTCTGGAGTTAGTCAAGATGCTAGTGATTTGTTAAATACTTTTGAAATACCACGAAAACCTCAAATAAGGTTTAAGCCATTTCAGCACGTAAATAGCAACAAAGACACGGATAATTTGAACTTTGAAGATCGCTTGACATTTCTATCATAGTTTACCCACAAAAACATTCAAATACACGAACATTTATGAAATCAATGACTAATACATAAAGTAATGGCTTTTATCGTACATCTGATGTGAATGTGATCAATAGCTACACAAAACCTATGAAAGCAATAATTTATACCAATGTGATATTGACGTTGAATAAATGTATGTATTGTACCTTATAATGAAATGAAAGTTTAAATTTGAATAATCGAAAATTCAAAGCTCCAATAGAAAACAACGCATTGATTTCTTATGGAAAAAGCGTAATTCTGTTAGTGAGTTTATTAGAAAGTTAATTGTATATGAATTCCTAATCGCGAATAATAAAATATTGCATGCATACTTAAACAATTTCAACTTTGTGCAGTCGCTATCAGTAGTTTAAGTTTAATTTTATTTATAATAATGTGCGAAGTGTAGGTACTCAAACGAACTATTTATCTTCGTAAATGCATCCGGGATGAACCTTCAGAAGCAACATTAATTGTTAATTTGTTTACAAATATAGAACTTGTTTCGTTTCTATTTTGGTTTTTATATTTAAGTTTAAATACATATGTTTATATAATCCTTAACAGAGACGTCTTAATCAGTACGCAAGGTAGTCAGTTACTGTAACAAAAAGTTGTAAAATATTTAAAAACGTATATTGCCGGGGAGCTTAGTATTCTTATTCGGGGAGCTCATTAACGAGGACGTCAAGTTGAGTTGAGTATTGAGCAAACATTTTGACAATAACCGAACTGTTTAACAAAATCCCATTCCTAGAGTCGTATCGGAGGTCTGTCGCAGATGTCTATAGGTGGCATTGGCTGCTTGTAACTGCTATATAATCCTTTGCTATTCTCTATGGAATACTAGTACTCTAAATTCAATTTGTACTTCCATAGTGAAGACATTTACTTAAATTGTATGTCAATCTAATAGGTTTTATGTGAAGTAAGAATTCGATCCAGTATGTATGTATGCGTATTCGATTAGGTATAGACATCTTAATTAGTTCATTTTCAATACCTATTATGAAAATACTACTATTATTTCGATATGCAAGAAAATTTGAAGCTACTTAGTAAAATATTACTTTAGATTTATATATTTATGTATAGTTATTCTTTTTACATTAGTGATGTAGAATTTGTTTCGAATTAGTGAAAAATAAAAATAGAGAGCCGAGTTGATATTTCACAACATTTCTAATGGTCAGTGCGATACCGTTATACGTTTGTGACAGCTACTTTTGCGAACATGTCAGGCTAGACGTCGGAAATTTACAGTTTTTATTATATTTATGTAATATAAACGTTGTAATATAAACTTAAATACATCTTTGAAGATTCGTAATATATTTGGCAACATGGAGAATTTATTTATTAAACGAAAAACAAATGAACTAACTCGTACAATAGGAATTACATATGTCACTTTAATAAAAACACTATCAAATATCAATAATATCTCGGTCTAATAGTTTTTGAGTCAAGGATTAGCACGACCGCCAGCTTTCTCTCATTATAATATTTAACTTACGATCCGTTCCAAATTCGGACATTCTTTCCGTATCCGTTTACCAATTTTTCTAGTCAAACACGTACTAATTTCCCATATTATTTCACCTTACGAAGATGTTTACGTTAAACGTACATACGAGTATCATACGAGTATTCCGTCGATTTATAACTCGCAACGGTATATCGATTTTCCCCGCTTTTTACCCGGTTACAACTACGAAAGGTAACGTTTACTTTTGAGTTACGTTTTTTTTTCTACGAGTACAAATTAATAAATGGCTTTAAATAGCAAGTCACGATAGTAATTCCCAGGCGAATGATGTACACAAAACGTAAAAACTCTTTGTGAAAACTTCTCTATTGACACTCGTGAAGGCGCCCGTTGATGTCTTTTGTAAGCATCTCTTAACACGGCGTGAACTTTTGTCGGAGCTATCTTATCTCGCATCGCGTAAACGATATCTCTATGCTCTCACTGTTGAGGACACCACAGTTGTATATCTATAAATAAATTGTACACCTGTACAGTTATAGAAATGTTTGTTTAAGTAAACATTACAGCCTCACTGACACACTTTTGATATAATAAGTTTTTTTCTATTTATTAAACGGTTATCGAACAAATTTTTCATTTTGATCAAACTGTATCTGAAACCAAAACAACCCGAATTCATCTACACCGGTTCAGTTGCAACGTTGATTATAAATGAGACTTACCTTGTATATGAAAATGGAATATAAATCCCACGTTAGCACAGTCCACACAACACAGCTATGTGCGTTACGTAAATAGAACACCGGGATAGGGTTAAGTTGCACCACGCACGTGTGAATGCGGTGTCGATGTTCGCGCGACGTGTGGTCAGAGCGGTGGCCGCGGGAGACTGGCGCGCCGCCGCGTCTGCCTAGCACCTGCCGCCCGGCCCCCGCGGTTAGTGACAAGTGTGGAAATATCGATATCGATTCTTGATCCGACAATAATCGAATCTCCGCTAAAACCGCAAGATCCTTGCGTAATGTACTTCAAATGATAGTTTATTAGGATTCTTAATTCGATATATCCACTACTTTTAAAATTAACTAACATCTTCCAATGGAACTAATAAATATAATAAATAATGAGATACTTTAAATTGTATATTATCAAAAACCATTGATAGAGTTTAAATAGATAGTTTTACGTTTATAAATACGAATATGTTACTATGTGAGTTGTTCTAAAGACCGGTGTTTTTTATGTACTTCATTTAAAGCCATTTCATCATGTTGTTGTGAAAAAACTATCATTTTAACGACTTATCAATAATTATCGACAACATAACCAATCGCCACAATACCCGTTAGCAAAATGTAGGTACAGAGTACTTACCACGACTGATTAAATTAATTACCGCCTCATCTCGACGCCGTGGCCAAGCAACGTTCACGTCGAAAAAATTTATCTGTCTTTATCTAGCACACGTGAAAAAAGCTAGGAAAACATAGCGTCCGTCTCGTTTTAACACATACAAAAAACGCACGGAATCTTTGGTAGCGCGTGCCGAATGTGAAACGGGAAGTTTTCACCTGTGACTTGTGAATGAACGAATCTATTGCCGGTGTCTTTTGATGTGTAGTGGACAACGCGGGCTGGGTACAGTGAAATATTCTTGCAAACAACTTTCACTATTATGTCTAAGTTATAAAGTTCACAATTTGATAGGGGGTTTTGACTAAAAGCTTCTACTGTTTACTATGTACAAACGTGTGCATAAGATAACTTCGTGGACTTAAATGTTCACAAATATGTTTATTTTCTAAACTGGTATTATATTTTGAGTACCTCATTGGTGGAGTGATTGCGAATGCGACTGCTGATCGAGAGGTCCTGGGTTTGGAACCCGGGCCGGATACCATTGGATTTTCTAAGCTAAAATTCGTATTAGCGGCTCAGAGTCTGGGTTTGTGCCAGGTCTATGAAGATTGATTTGCAATAACTGGCAAATCGTGATATGGCGTCTACTTAGGCGCAGCTGAACTCCCTGGCTAAATAAATGCAGCAGCGTAGATTACTTTGTTGCAGCTGTACTGAGTGATATTTTCCCACAATAATGTTCTCTAGTACTATATAGGAGTTTGACTATTAAGGAACTGTAAGATAAAAGGGCTCGCATTCCGCAAAGCCGCAAACCTTACGCGGTATCTCATAGCAAACAATCAATCGCAGTTAGTCCTTAGAACGCTTGAGCAATTAACTTTACAGACATCAAAGTAACTTAAAGCATATATTATATAAATACCATTGTACCATTATATAAAAATTAAACATTGACGATATTTTGAGAAATATTATAATAATATATTGAACGGGAAAATAGAATGTACATATAAAAACAGTTTATTAAGGTAGAAGTTATTTATAATTAATTACTTTACGTACAATCATATCTTGACGCCAGCTCCCTTACGAAGTAGGTTGA
The DNA here is from genome assembly GCA_018245575.1 of Jemadia suekentonmiller. Classification (NCBI taxonomy): domain Eukaryota; kingdom Metazoa; phylum Arthropoda; class Insecta; order Lepidoptera; family Hesperiidae; genus Jemadia; species Jemadia suekentonmiller. The sequence continues at coordinate 6,308 of DWDU01001798.1, forward strand.
GAGCACAGTGTACCAAACATCTCTATTCTTACAGTCCCGCCGTGCTTTATAACTTTTTTATAAACAAATATTTCTAAAACGACATTGTATGTAAAATTATGTTAAGTTCGAATATGTATGTAATTGAAAACCGTTCAATGGTAATAAGGTATCTATTGAAATAATTATTAGTTAATACAATAAACATTTATGGGTCACACGCCAATATGCTTCGCCGGATACGATATTACTGAAAGTACTAAAAAGCCGTGCGCGAGACAGTCACGCGCGCTTGTGATGTGGTTGTATGAAGCTTGCCCTCTGAAATATGTATTCTCTTTTGTCTAAACTGACCAGCACTTCCAAGATTCCGTTAAGGAGCCGTTCCCGATTGATATCGTTTCCTAACAGTCGTTAAATCCTTACAGAAACCTTCGGGTTGATTTATCTACTTACATATCAGTACAGTATGGAATAGTTTTTTCTCACCACTCTTGTACTCGTATACAACTTATGCCCAATTTAAACTGTGTTTTTTTAATCCTATGTTATTAACATTTGTATTTATTATTACAAACATGAAAAACAAAAACTATTTTGTATACTCTGTCCTATTAAGCGCTCCTAGTTATTCTACAGTAGTTACGCGTAAAAGAAAATAGAAATTACAACAATAACGTCATATACGTCACTAAATCGTCAATAAATAATTGGAATAGCATGTTCTCGTTCTGAATGAACTTCAATTCATATATTATTTCATACAATAAACTTATACGCAGTTTGTTGCACACCGTAATGTGCAATATCACAAGAATATGCAATATGTTCCAGGAAGGGGTAGACAGAGGAGTGCAGTACACTCCCACGATTATATATGACACTTAAATAACTTACGATGCCGTGAAATAATGACGCGTACGATCACTCGTACCTGAGTTCACACTCAACGCTCCAGCTCAGTAGCTATATCCCCAGCCAAGCGATGTGTAATTTGCTAATTTTAATTTTAATCTTAAATTTGCGTCGATTAAAGCTTCCAAAGAGATATTTTTCAACTTCGAACTAATTCTCGATATAATTATCAGTTCATCAGATCGGAGCGACTTCCTGTGCTCCCTTTGAGGAGACCTGGCGGCTATTAAGAAACCTTTTTTCGACATCTGTTATCGTTTCGTAGAACCGCACAGCCGTTACGAAGCTTTTCCCGCGTAGATCTGGCAGGGTGTTTGACCTGAGTGTATATCGACGCGACAAATCACCTTTAGCGATTATGATTGAATTTTTGTACCTATTTGACTATGTTCTCATACGATTTAGCTTGTCAGTTTAATACGTGTAAATTAAGTACCGCTATGGAACAATTGTAAATAATTGCAAATAACTGAATCGAGCAGCTGTGAACAACAACATTTCCTCTAAATTAATGTTTCCGTTATCGAAGGAAAAGTTAGGAAACAATAATATTTTTTATTTCTTTATTTTCATTTCATTTATTTATTTGGCAAGTGTGAACGTCGAATGTTTATGTAAGGTTTTCATTGCCTATAATATCCGTTGAAGATATTCGTAGTCTATAATACAACGATACCTACATTTAGGTATAAAACTATTATGCATATAATATTTACTGACGAACAATCAAATAGTAATATCATTCCTATAATTCCCGAAGAGGCAGGTAGAGGAGGGTAATACACTGCCAAATTTCACTAGTCGGGTACAAATCCAGACTCCGAGTCACTACTAAAAATTTTTACTTAAATTTAGTTACAAAAATTCACTCCCGACTGGCTGTCGAACTTGCAATCATTCGACCAACGAGGCCGTCAAATCAATTCACGCCAATTACAATTGTGACAGTCTTCAATATAAAAACGCCTGATAAAAGTGTCACGCAATGCAATCAATGTCGGCGGAGGCGACCGGTATAACACAAGTTATTCTAATAGCTAGTATTTATTTAACAAACCTACAAAGGTATCCAGAGAGATCATTGTGAGGCGGTTGACGTGCATCATGGTGACGGATCATGAGTCACGGGTGAGTGTCATGAATGCGTTTACATAGATTTTGACCGCTAAGTAGGTACATACGTACCAGTGATATAGGTTTTTAAACACTGGTAAACTTTAAGCAATGTAACGTAAGACTGAGTAATTTAAATGTTAATATAAAACTAAGTCTCGTATCACGTCTCACGCATGTATCCCCAAGGGGTAGGCAGAGGAATGTATAACACTCCCACGCTTCCCTAGTTACGTTCACGTCCCACTATGTAATAGGTGGTGGGCCTATCGCCATACACCGGGCACATATCCAGACTCCGAAAGAAGACTTGAAAATGTAAAGTAGAAAACTTTTGTAGCGCCCGAACCGGGAATTGAACCCAGGACCTCCCGATCGGCAGTCGCACTTGCAAACAACACGACTTTCGCGACATAGAGTATTTCAACGCTCTAACGCTGCAGAACCTAAAGAAAACGGCAAGCATATTCTTTATATGTAAGGAGCTTACCAGAATTGATACTCAAAACCACGAACAAAATGTTTGCTATGTATGTACAAAATATTTGCTACTACCCATAACAAAAGTTAAATCTTATAATGGGTACTACTGTTCAACATAATACTTGTTTTTATATACAATATATGTACTACTTATGTGTTTTAAATTAAAAAGAGATGTTCATGTTGTGGAAATAAACAATAAACAATAATATTATGTCTGATTTTTAATTATAACCTAAAATTCAACTGAAATTTTTAGTTACTCCAACTGCGGTCGTTCGTTATCATCTCATTAAGCCACGTTTTAGCATCCTGTGTAAACATTTACCAAGACGTGAGAGCCATTCATGATCTACCTTCTCGCACCAGGCCTTCAGATCATTGATATTCGGATCAAAATTGGGAATGTAATAACATTGGTTAGATCTCACCGCCACATTTATGGATCTTATCGCTCCGATGATGCTATCCGCCTAGCTGTAGTGGTCCGCTACAACACTCGCGGGACGCTCCGGTGAGGACGTGGCCTCCAGAGCAGGCCGCCCCGCGCGCCCTAGAAGAGCGCTCGTAGGCTCGGCCACGCTCGTTTGCGATGACGGTGGCGCCGCAGGCCTGGAACCGGCGGTCACCACAAACGTCGTAAACTCGGGCATCGTCGCCGCAGAAAACAGCTACCCAGCTCCCTTCGTTGTGAGCACGCCGGACGGTGTCGTTCCTCCAGTGACGTCAAGGAAAACCGTCGCTATACATAACCACAACAATTGTTTCCCATTTTTACTCAATATACAAGACACTATAAATTATTTTTTTAAACGGGGGTAGGTACACAAAAAGCGAGAGAAGTAAAGAAACTATGCCGCTAATTTCCTAACAGCCAAAAACACCTCAGGATGTGAGAACTAAGACACGCAAGTTTTCTTATCCCACTTCTGATGTTAGGAACCAGGTGTGGAATTGAAATAAAGTAGATCTAAATCAATCACTTGTGCACATCAATTCCACAATAACATTTTTATTTAAATAGCGACATGTTGGGAATGTTCTACATTCCTCTGCCTGCCTCTTCGGGGATTACAGGCGTGATGTTACGTTTGTTAAGTTTTTACGAAATACAAACAAAAAACAATTGGTACTATACAATTAACTTAAATTTTATCAGAGCTTTAGGCTTCCAAAACTGCAAAAGTGAAATGACGTCATTCCCTCGGGAACACAACTAAATCTGCAATAAAAGCCATATAAATGTATCTTACAATTTTCTTTATTGAATGAAATAGTAAATAATTTACAAAATTAAAATGAACATGTCTGCTTCCTATGAGTTTTCAGTTTCCTTATATCTGGAAAAAAGAAACATGAGTACTATAGCAAAACAGGTAAAATCAATTTTACAAATCAACAGTGGTTATATCTATGACTCTTACATACATACTTATGTAGTTGCAAATCATATTGAATCTTAACAACTAAATAGTTGAAAACATTCAAAACTTCAAAAGTTGATTGAGGCAAATGCCTTAATCAACTTTTGAAGGGTTGATCATCATCATGCCATTTCTCAACCCTCATTGGCTTACACCATTGAATATAGATCAAATCTTAGAATAAGAAGATTTAAAGCAATTGTCTATGAATGATTAATGATGGTAAAATTTATAAAGGTAATAATTCTCCTGTCAGGCAGTATTACATTTTCTAACTTAGATATTTCTAGCAGTGGCTCAGAGTCTGGATTTATGTTCCCAGTGTAGTTATAGGGTCAACACCTACACCATTGTGGGACGTTAATGAACTCTGAGACAAACATTTTACCAATTAGTACAAAAAAGTCATCATCTTCATTTTAGTGGCACACACCATTATTATCATTAGACATGGGTCTGTAACTTGATGAAAAAGGTTACGATTGCAGCCTGCGTCATTGGCCAAGCGAGGATTGGCAAACTTTATGTTCCAAAAACACATCTTGAAGAAATGTAAAGTGAAGGTTTGCTTACAATGTTTTCTATACTTTTACTATTAGTGATATTTAATTTTAGAACACAAACATTTTTGTAAAAGAAGAGTATGCCAGGATTGAAGCCACAATCCCAGGGACCCAGAGCCTATAGAATTGAGCCTTTTCGCTATCACTGCTTGATCCTACAGCATAATTACTTAAGTATGAGTTTTTAATGAAAACTATATATCTATGTTACACAATCTGTTTATGCATATTGTGGAACATTTAGTTATAAAAATACGTACTTGCAAGAGATACAAGTGTAGAACACAGTCTGCCCTTCATCGGCTGATCTCAACTGTAGTGTAGCATAGGACATTCTATCATTCCCACATTTAGGACACCTCCGTTCCACTACAGGTCCCTCAGGACTGTCAGAATTTAGCATGCTCTCATTTGTTACCGATGATACACTGTTAAAGTGTATGGTATAATTGAACTTCAGGTTACTGTACTCTGAAAGTTATTTTGTAACATATAGGTAATTCAATTTTGGCATATAATCAGGGCATATATAAAAGAAATAGTACATACATAAAAATGTTACTAATGATAAAATCATGGGAATACTTCATACACTGGCAGTAATAATCGCTTATATATTTAAAATTTATTCTGTAATTTGTAATTGTAACTGATGAAATGTGGGCGTGTACCACACTCAACTGTCCATCGTTTCGAGTATTACAGGCATTACGTTAAGTTGTTACATCATATATTTATTACTAAACTGTTATGAACTTAAACAGTAGTTAGTGACAAATTGTATATAAATTTATACATACATGTGCCATCAACAACAGAATGAATGTTAAGCAGCCACTAGTATGATCGTGAATCTAAAGGTTTAAAAGGCCTGAAGGTCTTTGAACAGCCAAATGAAGGAAAATGTCTAGGAAAAAACAAGCCCTACTGGTACAGTGGTTGTAAATATTTACAATTTGATTTTCATTAGATTATAGATCATAAACCTAGGTAGTTTCGAAGTAGCTTTGATATAGGCACTGATTTACGAAAATTTCCATGCATAATAAAATAATATAACAAGTCAAAATAAAAATGTTCAGACCGCGTGTGAAAGAACACTTATTTTTTTATTGTTATTAATAAGTAAAAAGATAATTTAAAACTATACCCACTTTCAGCATCGTAAACTGTGTTGCATGCATAACATTTCACAGAACCAAACTCTTGAAGAAGTGGCAATATTGAACCACATTTTGCACAAAATGCTGTACTTGTTGAAAATGGACCTGTTTCTTCCATATTCAGATATTTTCTTAGAATAATAAACAAATTCGATTTATGTTTGCGTACTAGATAAAAATTTAGCAACTGTTAATGTACTTAATTCATTTGAAAACAGTTTATATTCACATGCAGTAATATTTGATATAATTTTCTGTTTACTTTTTATTTTTACAAATTTGGGTTTTATTTTGAACCGATGACAATTGTTACCACTCAATCATGACACTTCGAAAGATTTTTTGTTATAAGACTTGACATAATTAACAACGCTAGATTTTGTTTTTTTTGGTACAGAAATTATAGAAATGTAAACACATTCCCTTGCATCAAAATGGTTAACATTGTCAACCGATCCATTGAACTTTTAAAATTACCTTGTAGTTGTAATTTAAGTGAAAACAGTCGTGTTCAGCTGGCCAAAGATCGAGCATGTTTAGGGGTAAAGACTAAGTAATATTGTGTCAATGATAGTTATTGTTGAAATGAATGAAATATTGCAATATTTAGTAGTTTTTTGATCCATATAAAATTAAAATTGGTTTTGGGAAATAAAACTGATACAGACTTAATTTTTCATCTTACATAAGCTTCACGAGCGTCATGGTGTGTTAATGTGGTAACACTGTTCTGTAGTGTAGTGAGTGAGTTATGTCAGATTATCTCAATATAATCTTAATGCGAATAGTTAAATGTTGACATTTTCTCACAGTATTTTGTGAAACCATTTAATAGGCAATATTATTTTAATTATACCAGAAAAAGTGCACTTTCACCAACGATTTGTCCTTGCGATGTCAAGTAAGTTCTTAGTATGGTGTTCATAAGATTAGCTTGTTTTGGTAGTCTTGCCGGCGTCTTTTTACATTTTGTTGCTACTTAATACTGATAGAAAACCTAATTACTTTCAATGAATACAAGACTTCGCATGGGGGGACACGTCTAGAACATCTTAAGTATAGAAGTACGTAATTCGAGTGATTGCTGAAACGTAATAGTAATGAATATAAAAAAAATCCACCAGGTCCATCAGAGATATTTGTCATTCTGTACTCTCTATCAAGAGTGTGAAATGTGAAACATAATAACAACTCTGTATTTTTTAACATACAACACATAAATTGTACTCCTATAAAGCACTTGGTATGTAAAATAATGATAATGTAAAAAGTAACATAATAATGTCAAAATTATTTTCTTACAGAATGGACGAATCAATGGAAAATACCTTGAATTTCACTCCAAGCACACAGCCAATGGAAGCTGAATCGAGTGGTGGGCAAGTACCATCAGTAGGCCCTCAAAGTGGTAAACATGAAGAATTCTCAGTGGAGAAGGTGTTAGACAGACGAGTGAAAAATGGCAAAGTGGAATACCTCCTTAAGTGGAAGGGATATTCTCAGTTAGTTGATTGCTTTTCTATTAATTGTTTAGTATGATTATATCTTTGTATGTACTATCCGTGTTGGGGTAGAGTAAGAATACATACTTCAATCCTGTGCTGGGATACAGAGTCGTTAGAGGCGACTATACCTGGTGCTGGCAAACCGCAGTGAGCATCAACCCTCTGGGAAGATCTATGCAGTGGACTATAAAAGGCTGAAAATGGTGATGGTGGAGGATATATGTACTGGATAAACTCACATATGTTTTTTGTGATAGCCTAATTAGTTCAACACCGACTGCAGGGAGGTTGTGGTAGGCTAGTCAATGTAAGTTATACCAGTACATATAATTAGTTCATTGATATCATTTTCTATAATAAATAGTACTTTGCCTGCCTACCTCGTTGGTCGTGTTGGTTGCAAGTGTGACTGCCGATCTGGAGGTCCTGAGTTCGA
>DWDU01001799.1:0-13886 GCA_018245575.1 Jemadia suekentonmiller
TACGATACTTACCTACGATACTTACCTACGATACTTACCTACGATACTTACCTACGATACTTACCTACGATACTTACCTACGATACTTACTTAAGATACTACACCTTCAATCGATAATAAACGCTTATTCCAATTTTATAACTTACATTAACGGTTGTTATCAAGTTACTGCATCTTATCGATCCACCTCTGAGATCCTGTTCTCTATCTATCCCGTCACCTGGTGTAATGACATAATAAAATGTTACTAGCACCATAGAGTTAAATAAATGAAACTTGTCTCTTCTGAACGGCAATAAAATAATCACGTGTAAATGGGCACATACATACGTGGGCACGCTACTGCTAGCCTCTACGCCTGCGCGTGAGAATAGAGCTCGTAATAAACTGTAATCTGTAAATTGGTATTTACAAATTGCTGGTGCGACAAACCAACGGAAGTACGCCCGGATGCATCTCTAATATTACGAACGTTTTAGAAGAGTTCCACGCTTTATGCACAACATAACACGGTATTCTTGTCCCTAAAGGGTAGGCAGAGGCATGTTATCTGTGCCATGTAGTAGGGGCTGAGCCTACTGCCATATACCATACTCCATATACCATATTGCAATTCCATACTCCGTGATACTATTAGGGATTTAATGCCAGAAAAATACAAAAAAAGAAAACGTAAAAAATTTGCTTAACCCGAGAATCGAACTAAGTGCCTCTTGCTCTGCAGTTGCGCTTGCAAGGACTAGATCAACAAAACAGTCCAGCATACAAAGATACTTAAATTTATTATTTATGTTAATCCTACTTCACTATGTAATATTTTTCGTTCACCAAAAGCGGAGTTTCGTTGTATTGTCTGTAACTGTACCGTATTAAATAAGCGATTTGTTACCTATCGCTATTTAGCAGCAAGATTAGGTAGAGACTAACTATTTCCACAGAATACATACTCCCTTTTCCTGTTGCACATTCATTAAAAGCGTAATACATGTTCCTCTGTTAAAAGTACTTTTGTTGAGGATGTCTTCGATGTGATACAAGCACGAACGCCCAGGGTTGCCTCTTTCGACTCTATCATTCACATTTGCCTTATAAACCTGTCCCATTACTCCACTGTCATTTATTCTTACGTAGCAATCATACGTGTTAATCATTACGTGATAATTTTGTCGTATACGATTTTTCATTTTTCTTTCCAATTGACTATTTTCAAGTTTCTTTTGCAAAAAATAACTTGGCCAAATCTTTTTTTATTACCTAACCGATTTCTGTAACGTATTCTTGTTAAATATAAAATCATCAATTTACATTTTCCTTGAAATTGTTCATATTGCAATTATGAAGTATAATATTCGTAATGTACCATTTTAATGTGTTATCGTGTTACATTTTACATTACGAGGCAATTGGTATTGATCAGTGGCTATGAATCTTGCGTTTTGTTGTAGTTGTAATGCATTGTATGGCTCTCCGCATGTCACGTGACATAATGACACAATGACAGTTAAAAACGTGACACAACGACAATTGAACGAATACAAAAGAGTAATAACGAGTTAAATGAGACTATTTACGTAATCTTGTGCCTCGTTTACACGTTAATTAGTTAAATAGACAGTTTAGTTGCTGGTGCGGTCGGTACGTCAGTTGCGTTATTTATGCAGTCATAGACGTTCTCACCGTTCAATTTCATAATGTTAAATGAGTTTCTGCAGTGCTATGAAATGAGACTATGGAGATTTAGAAAATGTTGGCTCAGCAAACTGACCAGCTGATTGTAGGTGGTCGTCGCCATTTATGGACGCTTACAAAACATGAGGTTCCTTCGCGAATGCCTTACTTACCACTTACTTTTGGATTATCTTTTACCTCTTTTCAAGAATACAGTAATATGGAAAGAGTGTTTTATTTCAGTATTGTCATATATAATATCTTCATTAGCATATCTCAGTTCACTGCTGGAAATAGGATTCCCGTAATAAAGAAAGTTCTGCCCATAAACCCACACTTGGCGTGCGGGTTGGGCATCGTAGAGTATCCTGCCGCCCTTTAGAAATCAAAAAATTTAACCGCGAATGTTCGAATCGCGACCTGTCGATCATAATAATACCTTGAGATCAGTCATTGAGGCTGCTAGAACCGGGGTGGCCTTACTGCATTTTAGCAACTTTTGGCCTATTTGTATTTTCGAAATTTAGAAATGTTAATCTATAATATGACATGTAAACAGTTTTGGGGCAATCTATTGTTGTAGATTAACATTTCTAAATTACGAAAATGCAAATTGGCCAAAAGTCGCTGAAAGACCACTTTGGTTCTAGTATTGATTCCTTGTGGTGACTGATATTCTCGTTAATTGTTGACCATAAGCCGTAAATACATTATACATACTAACGGATATAACAAACTCAATTTTTGACGTTTCTCGGATGTTCCAATAGCTCAAAATTCAAAAACTGTTGAAGGAAGTGAATCAAGATTTAATTAATTTCGCAAATATTTATACCGACGCTCTTGTTTTTGTTGTAATAAAATTTTATAATGATATGATAACATCTAACGAAATCACCGACACTGTAATTCAATTTAAGAAAAAATGTAGTTTCCAAACAAATAATGAAATATATATTTTTCTCTTAAGATTTCATAATAGCGACTTAATACAACGTGAAACATTTAAAAACCGTTCCGTTTCAATTGTCGAGAACCCGCAGAATGCAATAATTCCTGCAGCTCGAATAGAGGATGTCATTAATTTAAATATTTAAACGCCTCAAACAATTCGCCCGAATTATAATTCGGTTTAAATACACTTTCGTCAACGTTGACCGTTAGTTATTGTACAAAATTATAATGTTTAATTGTTGTCGTTTCGATGTCAATGACCGTGTTAACTAAACCGGAACAGGAGGTTACAGATTCGATTCCCAACTAGGAGTGACAATTGTACAATGAACAGGACTAATGTTTCTGTATTTAAACGCAAAGTTTATTTTTAACTACATAATTACGTTTAAGAATTTCTATATGCGCATAAATTTATCGGCTGTCTGGCTACAAGTTTTGGTTAATCAGATGGCCGCGGGTGAGCTGCGTCAAGGTAATATAATTATTATAATTCGTATAAGTATGTAGCTTGATTGCCAAACTTCTGAAATAAAAAAAATACAGTCCGTAAAATTTACCTTTGAAACATTACGCTCGTAAATGATGTCTATTTCCGCTGAAATTGTTTATTTGTTTGACCTTTTCCTATATAAAAGAGAAATAAAATTATTAGTGCGTCAATTGATTAGATTTCGGATACATCTTATCGGAACCTTGGTACATCCGTTCACTAATTATACATTAATAGTATATTACACAAAAAGTTTGAAATAAGTTGAAAATTACTGTTCTGCCTGTCGTGACTTCGATGCTGTTATTGGAGGTAATGAAGAAGGATTTCGGATAGGTTCTAATACTATTTTAGGACCTTACCTTACTTACTCTGTTATCGAGCTATTCTGAAAAAACGCACGTACACGTGTAGCGAAACATTCAATAGCAAAATATGTTTTAAAATACATTTCTTCACTGAAACACTATCAAGACTAGTGTCACAAATTTTCTTGAAGCTGAAATATATTCTCATAATTATACATTTATGTATTTAAATTTATATTCTAGTACGAAACTAGTGATATCGCTTCCGCTTATGTTTTAAGTCAGCTACCGAAGATTGGCCCAGTTAATGAGTAGGGCGTAGAATGAGGTCTATGAGAAAGTGGTCGCGCTACGATGCCCCTCGGTGTGAATATTCAAACGGAACTTTGAATAACTACAAACAATAATATTAAACGTATATGAATTCTAGTGATACTTTATGTGGTGTATCTATATGTGTATGACAATAGATTCATCCCCTATTCCATGCAATGTACAATATAACAGATAAAACGTTTGAGTATTTAACTTTTCTGCCTTCTCTTCTGGGAAATACACAACTTCGGGGAAACCACGGCACAGCTTAGTGTTCTTCATAATATTCTCCAAGGCGTGTGCAGTCTGCTAACGCGCAATTCACACTATTGTCTCAACTCTGTCAATTTTGAAGGGGCACGTGTTTAACAATATAGTGACGAATGGATGAATAATAAATTTCATTATAATTTGTTTTCATATTTAATATCACTGCTGGTGTGCAAAGTTGTTTGGATATATTTTTCTCCGAATATTATATTATCAACATGTGTATTTAATTTCTGTGTTTGAACACACAATGAATATCCGTTTGTTTTGACTTGATAATACGATGACGTAATACTTTTCTTTGTTTAAACGAACTGTTACTGAAAATCGAATGTACATTATTTGCAGATTCGATTTTTAATTAGGGCAAATATTTGTGTGATGACCCAAGTATTTGTTTTTTGTTTCTTTGTGTGGATGTCAAATTATCTATGCAAGTATGGATTTACAAATTTATATACCTTTGTAGTTTGTCTGTATAGTTGTTATAAATGCCCATTAATGGCTCAGCCTAATATGAACTCAAACAGTCATTCATGAAATTATCCTGAAACATTAAACATCATGTATACTCGTAAAATACCTAAGAGGTAATATGTGGCAGTAAGTACTACACTGATTTGCCACTTTTTACCGGGGAAATACAAGCGAGGTGTTATCTTATGTTTTTTAAATATTAATCGAAATAAACAGAAAAATAGGTCAATTGTTATCTCACACAAAATGTAAATTACATTTCCTTTCTGTTATTTACACTACAACGTTCTAGGAACGCGATTACATTTAATATTCAGGAAACAAAATAAAGATAAATGTGTTTACAACGCCTGTACCATATAATAATATCTTAACGTTAACATTTCTAATTACCGTTTATATTAAAGAATATTACTATTGTCTTTGACTCCACTACCCAACAACCTAATAACCCTAGTTTGAGACTAGTAACATGGTTGAGGATGTTAAACACTGTAATATAACATAGCTAGCTGAAAACTTGTCTCATACCATAATGGGAACGGTTTGACTGTAGTAAGGCACGTCAGGGAAAGCGAGTAGACTAGAGTAGTAGTACAGTTATATTGGATTTTGAATAAAAATTGTTACGGATCATACAAAGTTTAACCTGATCCCAGACGTCCATCGACGTTCCGCATAGCTCCGCTTAGTTTCGCATCGTTCTGCATAGCTCTGCATACTTTCGAAATATTTTAAATGAAAACTAGAATATTGTGATATACTGGCATTTTTTCACAATCGAATTTAAACAAAATCACAGGAATATGTACGGTAAATAAGCTTACTCTAAATCGTAATAATCGGTGTTACGTCGTAAACGTCTCTTACCTAACCACGTTAACGTGAGAGACGTAGATACGGTGTGGTGTACGTTAACGTTAAGGTGCGGCGCACACTAAAATTTCCAATTTTTTTATCTCGGTAAAACTTACGGGGCAGCCTAATCTTAACGTAATTTCACGCCTGAGACCCCAAACGAGGTAGGCAGAAGAGTCTAGTACACTCCCACGTTTCACCAGTTTCGTTTACGTCCCACTATACAAGAGGTGGTGAGCCAATTGCCATACACCGGGTACATTTCCAGACTCCGAGCCACCACTACAAATAGTCAGATAGAAACAACCAGTAGCGCCCGACCCGGGATTTGAACCCAAAATATTCCGATCGGCTGGCGCACTTGCAACAATAGCACTAGGGCCCTAATTTTTGTTTGAATTTTAAAAATAAAGAAGTATACAACTGCAGGGGTTCAAATCGTTTCTATAATTCAACATCTGTCTTCGATATAATTTTTTAGATCAAGGTAGCAGCCGTCATAAGAGGCCACTAAAGCCCATCTACATTTGCAAACAAACACAATGAGGACTAAAGAAATACGACTGTTGATTGTATTAATTGTCAACGCTCTCATTGATTCATCGGTACTATTATCGGTACTATTCATCGGTAACAGGACTACAGGAATAGTTTTGCTAGTATACAATTATTCAGCTTCAAATCCGTATCAAAGCAGCGTGTGATCTACTCAAACTATACTAAGTTTTCAGTTTTTTCGACAGACTTATAAAATGTTACCATTAGCGTAAAAATGAGTTTATTTCATAAACCCATGTTTCATTATTTAATTGGTAATCCTTAGTGCCCGCTGAGCTTTATAGATTGCATGGCATGGGAGAGGGAATTACGTCACAAACGAATGAGGGTTTTGTCAATGTTTTTTGAATTGGGCAAACATATTGTCTTCTTTTTTTTCACACACATACAATAAAAGAGTCTGGCATCGTTACAGTCAGTCTATCGTTAGTCGTAATTACATGTTATGTTGTATAATCAGAAGGCCAGATCTTTTGTATTATTTTGGTATTAACTTCAATGTCTGCTTTATGTAGTTAAATGATAAAAAGATGTTTTGTTTTTTGTTTAGTACGATGTTCTAATTTCAAAAATGTTCGATCTGCTTGTATTTCGACAGCTACTAAAGGCATTTGATTTCATAATGACATTCCTTGCCGAAATGTGGGTAACCTTTGTGTAATTTCATTACATGTACATTTATGTCACTGGTAAACATAATATGCTCTTGTTATTGATTTTATTGCACACCTGATTTATTTGAAGTATTGTATGCTCTTATTTGAACGTGAAAAATACTTTTGTATTCTGCTATAACGGTATAATTTTGTATTTTGCCATTGACAGATTTTGTTTTGAAGTTTTAAAAAATAATTAATGAACGTAATTAACTAAAAGGTGCTACTATTATTGAACTTTCCATCCGTTTCTAATCTGCAAACGCATGTCCTGTTGCATTATCGTAAGGGATGTACTTCCTATGTCATCGTTCTTTGACCCCAAGCCACGTTCGATACGAAACATAAAAATCAGGATTGAACTTGGTAATTTATTTATCTCTGGTTTTTTTTGTCAGTCTACCACACTTGGAATAGCAGATTGAAACAATAATTTATATCGATATGATTTTAAAGTTCATTAAGTATTATAATATATAGGGACATCTAGGGAGATGTCACTACATATTACATAGTAAGATGTGGTAGGGATCACATCTTACTGTGAAGTAAAATATTGTATTTTAATCTGGCTTCTGTTATAAATATTATTTTGTTATAGATATGTTATAGTTGCCAGACAGAATTTTCTATCTTCGCTACATATGAATTAGGACTAACTAACGAAACCACGACTGCTTTGCCAATCTCGAATATTTTCAAATCTCATGCAATTCACTGATATCGGGAATTATTCTTATACTAATCACACTCCCTAAGTATACCACGTCAGTCAATCCAGTTACATAGTTTCTGACGAGTTACAACTTAATTATATGGGTGTTTTATAACCACAGAAACTCGGTGTCCGAATACATATCGGACAGTAAGTTATATCCAAGTTAAGTAAGTTAATAAGTAATACCATTGACTGCCTCGTTGGTCGAGTGGTTACAAGCGCGTCAGCTGATCTAGAGGAGTTGGGTTCAAATCTCGTCTCGAGTACTATTGAAGTATTCTAAGTCAAAATTTCTAATTAATATTTCTAGTAGCGGCTCGGAGTCTGGATCTGTGTCTGGTAGCGTCTATTATGTCGTAGGACGTAACATGAAACTGGGGAAATGTTCACTCACAGTGTTCTACAACCCTCTGCCTAAATTTACGCAGATTATAGGCACAATATTACGTTTTTCTTTAGTAAGTAATACGCGATTGTACAAATTTCTTTAGGACTTTTCTAAATTAGTATGAACACTGTTTCTCATTACTTCCTTTAAAACACTGCGAAGCGTATGCGAGTTAATAGACAAATCTTACCCAGTCAGGACTACAAAAAAACTTACATTAGTGTTCTTTACAATTTCTTGATCCGTTCCCACTAAGTCGATTTATCTTCGAATCGATGGTAGTTCATCTATACTCAATTAAGGCCATGGAAACTTAATAATGTTCTTCCCTATATTTACAGAGAGAAGATTTGCAATTCAATCGAGATCCCCATACTGACACGATGCTGTTTTTGCGTGCCTCTGAGGAAAGGCCTGATCGCTTTCGCTTATGTCAACCTGGTGAGTGCATCGTTTGTTAACAGTTACAATATTTTGAAATTGATGAGTTGATTGGTCTATTTATTTCATTAATTCGTTAATATTTATCTATAAAACTACTTAGCAATAATCATGTTTACACATGTTTTAGCCTTGTTAGTGTGCTTGGAATTATTTACTTTTTCTTTAATTAGCATTTCTTTTTTTATGTTGTGTAACTATTTTTTGTGCGTAGTTTAATTCTTATTCCCTTATTATTTTTTTAACATTGGTTCTCTTTGTTGCATGTAAAATACAGAATTTCTGTTATATTGTAGGTATTTTAACTAAAACTGGACTATCTTATACAGCTACACTTTCTTCCAAAAATTTACTTTATAAACTATTTTGACCTCATCCATGTTAATCTTAAAGTACCATCTTATTTAACTTCTTGCAATCCAAAATGTTATCGAGAGATAATACATAGTTGTAAATCATCATTTAAAGCCTTGTTAATATTTTCTGCTTAATATGTGTATGCATACATAGACAAGATTGAGATGTTATATTAATCTTTGAAAAAGAATTTCTACATCTATAAATTAATGAGTTAGTACAAAATAAAATAGACGCTCGCTTAAGTAATAAGTATGTAGGTACCTAACCAGAAGCTCAGGAAACGATCTTAACGAAACGCATTCTAGCGCAGTATCATTGTCTATGGCTTGCGCTATTTGAGAGCCAACGCATAATTACTTATAATGTTCAATGCTAACACTCGTGAAGATAGAACCCCAGACGGATTCTTTTTGCGTTTCGTGTTTACGCACCAAACCTTAGATCGCGCACAAAAAATATTTATTTAACATTATCTTCACAAACATTATAATTTACGTCAGTTACGTCAATTTACTTAAATTTTAATTCAATGTTCATTGAATATATTGTATATTTCGTTGAAGGTCGTTTGCGTGTTTGTGTTCATAGTTTGCATTCATTATTTTATAGAATACTTCATTCTTTGGACAACGATATGAAATTGTTTGCTGACTTTCTGTTTAGAAAGTAACGCGCGGATTCCAGGACGAGGTGGCATAGTGTTATATTGATTATACCAATAAAACGTGTTAATAATATGAATTCATCTCTCTTTGTATACGATATAATCAATGTTTCCATGCGCATATGGTTTAGTTAATTAATTTTTGTTTATAGATTCTTTCTTCTTTGTACGATGATGAATTTCTAATTAAATTAGAACTATTAACTAGATAACGCTTAATTAATATGATAACGTTAACAAAAACTTGATTGTATTTTAGTATTTTCTTTATATAAAGAAGCAGGGAACGGAAATGAATATAGGTACTGGTAGTTATATGTTAAGTGGTAACCACAGCCTACGCACATTTTAAATTATTTTTTGTTTCCGTGAAAGTTTATTGGCTTATACCCTAACTCTATCGCGGCGTCGCTACAACTTCGTTCTAAATAGAAACTTATACTACTTTAAGCTAACTACTCTATAATAAATTCTATTAAACGTAATTCTAAGACCTTTTTTTCTGGAGCCTGAATAATTATGGCATCATTGTCAAAAGCTTAAGTTTTGTCTACGTGTAAACGTTTCAGATTGTAACAACTATTGCTAATATCGAACACTTAATCACTTAATTATTTATATATTTTTAAATTCCAGGTGCTAACAGTAGTGGTAACGTCACTATTGTCGATGTACATATCGTACATCCGAACCGCTGAGCTCACGGACTCTTCTGAGTATCCTCGCCTCATCGCAGACACCACAGCGCTCATACTGGAAGTCGGCATGACCATCACTTTTATCATAGCACTGCATAGGGTAAGATGGGGTTGCCTGTGGAGTTTATTTTGATGCTTCTTCTTCATAGCGAGGCTTTTTCCGAAGCGGTGGCAGTTTTGTTTTGAAGCACAGAAAGTGTTCTAATGAACCAATTTTGAATAATTGATATTGGGATTTCAGTTTGAAGAATGTATAATGTTTTACAGAGCGGAACATACAAATACTTGTAAAGTGAAACACGTCGGGTGCGAACGGTATTTTTCGTTCGAGTTTGTTCCACAAGTCAGTTTGCATTTTACAACTTAGCTCCTAACTCATATTTTCAGTCATCCTAATTGATTCAGTGTGATTGAGTAACACTTCTAACCACTGCGAGTAACGACTGACCAGTACTTGGGCCGATTTTTGTTACAGCTCAACGCTATGTTCGATGTTTCTTCATAAAAATGCTACAACAGTTGTTACCTGCCTCTTGATTTGCATTCCCGTCAAAATGAGAAACAACTGTATCATATTGTATGACCTCGATTATATGTACTCGTATATCACCAACACACAACATCCCGCCAATTCCATCCATTAATTTTTGCGAGATAAGCGAACAAAGAAAGTAACAAAACTCTCAACAAGCATGTCTTAAAATTTGTATGACATGCAAAAACCGCAACAATAACTGTTACAAAATGTATTTCACTTGCATATTTTATCCACTTTACTTTAGTGTTTTTTGGTGCAATTTCAATATGAAATACCTACCTTAATACCGTAATCCTGTCTATCATTTCTTTTTCACATTGACCACGAACTTTGCTAATACAACTATCAATCGTATTCCAGAAACACGTACTGCTAATGAAGGTCTACCTGTACTTCGAGATCGTGTTCTCTGTCATCGGCTTCGTGTACAGCATCGCGTTCCTCACCAGGGAGACCGCGAGCGAACTGTTTCTTATACTCTTCCAACTCAGTAAGTGTAACTAGAAATGATAAAGCTAAGTTCTAATTACTCAACTGCACAGAATGTCTATGGCATTTATTTAGCGTCAAGCAGCAATGACTGATTTGTTGTTGCTATGATGTACCTACCAAATTTAAGCCTGTGATATACAAACATAGGTATATACTAGAGGCGTCCACCACTAAAGGTGACCTTTGGATACAATAAATTTCTATTTCTATTTCTTTCAGTGCTCCAAATCTACTTGGTGATCCTCATATGGAGTTCAATAGTGAAAATGCAAAGAGACGGTACTGTCAAATACACAAGAGAAACGGACTCTGTTTAAACGGACAAAAAATATATTTATAGCCTTAATAGTCTCGTAAAGTTAACATCGCGTAAAATTAGGCACTGTAAAAATATTTGTACAACAGGTTTTATTTATTTAAAATAAGAAATATAATGTCGTATATTGATTTGTATTTTTTATAAATTGCTCTGAATGTATGATGTGACAAAGTTCAATTAACTTGCACAAATACGTTCAAAATGTTTTTAATTAAAACTATAAAATACGTACAAATTTAATAAGAACAATATTTTGAAATATTTGATAGAAAATAAGGATATTTTTATACTGTGTCATAAGTTCCCTTACTCGATAAGAGATGGCGTTGATCGCTAGAACGATATTCGGTATAAGAAAAAAAGACAAAGTTACAACTGTGCCTTAATACATGCTGTGGTTTTTAATAAGATATCTAAAAGAGTTACTATATTAAATCCGAATGAATTTAATTATAACAAAAAATTAATGCTACGTTATAATAAAACATCTCGCGGAATATCAAATATTGTCCATTTATAAAAATATTTTATCAAAGGTAAGCAGGCAAATAATTTTGGGATAACTACTTATCTACTCGGAAACAAAGTTCAAAGCCGTAAACCTGAAAACATTTGAGAGCTCCTTATTTAGTATATACCTATACATATTTATTTACGTCATACAATACGAGTACGTATAAACATATACGTCTTGAATATCTTGTAAGCAGGTACTTCCCGAATAAGGTTAATTAATCTGTCAAGTTTAATTAATCTGGCAGAAGTTTTTTTACTCAATAAGTTTATAAATCAATAAGCAATATTAAAATAAAAGTAATATCTATAAATAGAACTGGCTTCCTTTCATTATTCTGTTTAAAGTTCATATAACGGCTCTTAATTAATACTTAAAAAACGTACTTTTGTACAACTTTACTTTTAAATAGCACTCTGTATTGTTATACTACATATTTCAATATAACATTTTATAGAAAATAAACGTATCTAACGGAGGATTTTTTGATCCGAACACATAGTAATAAAAATAGACAACCTATAATATATATATATATATATTGTAAGGATTATTGCACATCGTAGTTGTCTATAACAATTATAGACTTGTGTAACTTACCATCCTGCATATGCTTAGCGTGGCAAATTGTTATCTGAACCCTTCCCAATCTCAACGGACCAATGTCCTATTATGGAGCGCTATAAGGGCTTAAAATGTTTTATGTACGGCCACTTAATATAGTATAAGTTTCCATATATTTTATTGATATTATTCTTCAAAGTGATATTTGCTGTAGTTATTGCAGTTCATGATAGTTATGTAGGGTTCTTGGACTGCAGCGCCGAAGCTGGTAGCTTTCGTAAGTTACGTTTATTGAATATGTGTGAATTTTGCTTGTCTGCAGTCTCATAATCTACATAGATGAACATTTCTTTTATGATCAGCACATTCAGTTAATGTTTTAAGGATAATCTTAATTGTTATAACAGAAGGACACAATATATAATTTAGCACTGCAGTTGATTTATTAAAAAAATGGATTATATTTTTACAAACTCTATATAGAAAAGTACTAACACTATTTAACACTGTATCCGACTTTTGGTTGTATTTTTATCTTCATCGGGGAATATTATGTTATCTTACAATTGAACGTCGTGTTTAATTTAAAAATAATGAAAATCATTGCATTTTATAAAATTTATCTATAACGATATTATTACTAAAACAATCTAACATTGTATTTGATCTTTTCTTTATCGAAATTATATAGAATTTTTATAAAAGCTTATCAAAAATTTTTACCTATTAAACATTTTTAAGGTGAATAGAAAATTGACGTTAAGAAATACACCGTATTTTTGATATTTGTATATTTTACGTTTAGTCATACGTCATATTCGTATTTTAAATGTAAATACATTGATACAATGAAACTTTATGCCAAATAAAAAAATCTATTAATCGAAATCTTTTATTTTTTCACTTAAAAACAAAAGTGTATTTTATAGCCAATAACATTGGCGATGTACTCTTTAGATAAATATGATTAATATGGGTCCGTGCGATAAAATGCCATTAAAAAGGCTAAGCGTGGACCAGACAAACACAAAAAGGAATGAACAATACATACATACATAAACATACATATGTACACAGAGACATACACACTTTTAATAGCTCTAATTTTCTTTAATAGGTGAACACGTGAGACGACTTCATACATCCTCATGAACGTAAAAAAGACAAGAGTAGGTACCATGTTCGGTCCATAGACGGTGGTAACCCTTAATCTTAATCCCTGCCTACCCCCATACGAAATATCGGTGACATTATATAATTTCCTAATAAATCTTACCTATTGTATTAAGACATAGCTTAAATTTTACATTTAAAATAAAATAATAAGTTACATTACACAATATAATTAACGCTTATTTATTTCCACAAAGTTCATAAATTTATATAGATAATGCACGACCATAAGAAATTCACATAACGAATTAATCTATGTACCTACTTATCTATATCACATTCCGCTGAACAATAAACACATCATACATTAAATAAATCTAATCTTGCGCAAGGTTTTACTGAATTTGATAATAAACAAGACTTACGAACGAACGTAACATCACGCCTGTATCCCCGAAGACGTAGGCAAAGGAATGTAGAACACTCCCACGTTTCACCAGCCACGTTCACGTTCTACTAT
>DWDU01001800.1:0-13884 GCA_018245575.1 Jemadia suekentonmiller
AATCCAGACTCCGAGCCACTACTAGAAAATCTAAATTAGAAAATCTAACTTAGAACATTTTTGTAGTGCCCGACCCGCGAGTCGAACCCAGGACCTCCCGATCGGCAGTCGCACTTGCAACCAACACGACCAACGAGGCAGCTAAAATATATATGTAGTTTATCAGTTAATCTGGTTACCATAACATAAGTTTCTTGATGCTTACTTTGGAATCAGGTCGCGATATGTGCAGATGTCCTAGGATATTATTAATACTTAAAATTTAAATGCTTTACCATAAATTCTGCTGCGAAAGTATTGACCTATTTAGCCAGTAATGTCATATTAATCATAATAATAATAAAGGTGTAATGAAAATCATCAATTGTAAACACAAGAAACAGGTTAACTATTTCTATCAATTTAAAATCAAATAAAAGTAATAAACAGTATCTTCGAAAGCTGTGTTCAAGTCTTTCTCAGCAATTAAGCAAAGTTTGAAGTGTTCTGCATTAATTTATTCGAATGCATTGCTGGAAAAACCGACTAACAGCAAAATGTATAGAACTCATCTTCATTTCGACCAACATCAACTAAATAACAATTTAACTATTAAAATAAGTATTCTTTAACATACTTAATTAATTGCATTGGTTTATCAATATATACAAGTGGTCAGGAAATATTCTAAATATTAAACGGTGTTATAAATTCCAATCTCAGACCCCCAAAGTGAGTTCACATTTTCAATAATTCATTAATCTGTAATATATGACAGCCTTCTTCAACTTTCACTATTGTTTGAATTCCGAAATATTCACGACTAAGTCATTTCAGGTTGAATTACTGGATATGCAGATTAATGATAGTCTCGAGTAACTACTCTTAGCAAACTGTTCTGATACCTCACACAAATTATTCGTAATGTTGAAAGTTATTTCATAATTCATTCGCACACACTAGATCTGTACGTCCATTCATCTGATGATTATGCAAAGGCATTGACGATGGGACGGGTACATAATGATGACACTAAAATAATTAGCTTTCATAACGACAGAAAATCGTTGAACGACAGAATCGTTGACAGAAAAAACAAAACATCGTTGATAATAATGGGAAAACGTGCGGATTATTTGCATATCTATGTAACTATTACAACAGTATTGTCAAAACATGTTACAACTGTAATGTATTTCGATCTCCAGATAACCATAACATTATCAACAATGAACAGTAAATGATAGATGAAACTGAAATAAGCACGGAAAATAGTAGAACGGATATCCCGAGGGCGCGATGTTCGAAATGCGTATTACAGAGCAATATTGTTGTGTTCCAATGGGAATTAATTGTATTGTAATGTCGTTATCCACACAAATGTCTTATAGCTGTAGCGGTTACGAGGAGACCGGGAATGGGCCTTTTGTGCCGCTCCGCTTATCTGAATCCTTTGGAATGGAAATTGTTGGTATCGATTTGTATCGTGCAAAAGTTTCTTAGCGTTAGCAAGGGTGCAAAGGATGTAGGGATGTTTTTACAATCGAGGATTGCTTTTTGTGATAATGGAGCAGTACGAACAGTGTTCGCTTAAAAGTTTAATAAACATAAACACGCAATGGGCTGTTTATATGAAAATATTGTTCGTTCGTCGTATCGTTCGTTGCAAGTGCGACTGTCGATCGGGAGGTCCTGGGTTCAATTCCCGGGTCGGGCAATAATGAATTATTCTAATTTATATTTTCTAGTAATGGCTCGGAGTCTGGATATGTGCCCGATCTATAGCAATAGGCTCACCACCTATTCCATAGTGGGACGTTCACGTAACTGATGAAACGTGGGAGTGTTGTACGTTCCTGTGCCTGCCTCTTCCGGGACTACAGGCGTGATGTTACGTTTTATTCACTGTCGATTACACTAGGTACAAAGTTTTATTGATTGTATGCGGGAGGTCGGTGAATCGAGAAGCCATAGGATCTATCACGACGACGCGAACTAGTGAAGATCTATGTACTCGTGTATCACTAGTTAATTGAACTCCAAACGCTAATATATTAACATACATACATACACATCATCACGCCAGGGCCCTTGCGGGGTAGGCAGGGAGCACAGAGTGCCTAATATCTCTATTCTTACACACCTGTCGTGCCTATATATTAATAATTATAAATATTGCTAATATATTAACGAAAAGATAAAAAACACTTAAAGAGAAAACGCTTCCATGTGCAATTTCTCTACATTCCATATTTGCATTTTCGCTATTTTCTCTCCATATGTCTCTCCAGTATCATGCTACATTACATTTCGTACCTAACATTCAATATACCGAAGTGGCACTCCGTTTCTCTCTCGTGGGAGGACTGTCGGCGTGACATCAAACGAGCTATGTGGCTATTTCACCAGATAGTTTATCCAGAGATGTGTTAATCAACTCCATACGTAGTTTCAATAGTAATTTCCTTCTTCATATAAGTATGTGATAAATGAACTAAAAAAATGTCGTTGCATTGTGAATGCGGAAAAGCAAGAATATTTTTATTAATAATCTCCATTCTCTTACGAACTCATTATCTCAAGGAACTAAGAAAATGTTATGTAACAGAACAGAATGTGAACCGACGTGATTTCAATCATGAATTTCATTTCATACTATTCAAAACACATTACAAAATGACCCAAAACATTGAAAGTATCATTAAAATGACGTACAACAGTGCTCCAGGCGTATTTTAATTTTTAATGACGTCATAATTTACATTTCGCTGCCATTAAATAGTTACAATTTGAATATTATCACTTGACATTTAAATGAAGGGATACTCACAAACTCTTGTATAAAAATATGGAGTATTTTTAGAAAGGCTTTTCTGTTTTACATGTTACAAATATAATAACATATTTTTATTTCAAACGTAGTGAAAGAATTTTGAAATTTGGTAAGACTTTTTGAAAAATGTAAAGGTTACTAACCTAACCTGGCGATGAGTTCGTCATTCGTCTATTGCTACAAATGTCACTCTGAGTTAGTACCTACTTGTTTTACTGAAATTAACAAAGAAATTAGAAATTACTAAAATCCAAAGAGCTCGTAATTTATCGTGTAAATATCATTGGTCCTTCGAGCCGGTTCAATTTGATAAGTAATGCAAATCATTTTATGCAAATCCAAATTTAATTAACACTGGAATGTACTGCCTTTTAGCTATATATTTAAACAGAATCAGCTCGAGTACAAGTGCGTCGTCATTCAACTGATGAAATAATGCAGGCAAATATCAACATTACCTCTAAGAGATTACAGGTTAATAGTTAATGATAAAGAAAGAACGACAAACAAATCGTATTAAAAGGAACCGCAATACAAATACTAGTTAATGCGGAAAGAGTAGAAATATAACGTTGAAGTTATTTTGCAAATATCTTAAAATGCAGTTAAATATGTCACTGTAAATATGGAATTAATATTGTCTGTTTCCGTGGTCGGTCGTTGCAAACATGACTGCTGATCGAGAGGTCCAGGGTTCGATTCCCGGGTCGAGTACTTTTGGATTTTTCTAACTTACATTTTCTATTTGAAATTTGTAGTAGCGATTTGAAGTCTGGATTTCTGCCCGGTGTATGGTAATTTTCTCACCACCTATTTTACGTGGTGGGACGTAAACGTAATTGGTACAGCCCTTTTTTACTACAGCCCTCTGCCTACCCCTTCGGTGATTACAGGTGTGAGGCAACGTTTCTTAAAGTACACGTTCAATATCCACTAGACACATTAAATCATTATCACCTTGGCAGCTTGTTTCATTCCTTTACATACTAGGACAAGTATTGTATTTTCCGCAATAAAATGCATTGTTTCCTACGTGGGACACGATGGCGAGGCCAGCGTATGACTGTAAACGAATAGCGAGCATCTAATCCAATTTGGGACAACATACAAATATTTGATACTTGTATGAATACTGTTATTTAATGAACATTGGGTTCTTCAATGGTTTTGATAAATGAACAAATTTATTCTGTATCTAGTTAAATAAAGTCACAGTAAAAATCAATTTCTTATTTTATTTCCACACAAAAATAATTTACACGGTAATTGTCAAATGGTTGATAGCGAAATAGAAAAAAAAGCTTTTTAGTCCAATTTACTATAAAAGATAACCAAAATTTGCAGACAATATAATAGTTAATAATGCCACAGTACCACATTTGTGAGTCAATTTGTAATGTCACATGCGCAATACGGAACTGTTGCACATAAATATGGCACAAAATTCTATTAATCTCTCACCTCTTCTTCGATTTTTCGAAGCGAGAAGAGGCGTGTTCTTTTTTCGTAGATCTGTGTCTATACGACATTCTAGTAAGGGGGTCGACGCCCGGAATAGCGCATGGCGTTGTGCCAGAGCTGGAACTAATTCTATGCGTGTTAGTATTACGCAATGTTCTATGCGCGTAATTGTGGCATGCGGAAATTATTAACATTGCCTATAGATTTATTGATTCACTCAAGCTCAAATCGCTTAATTCAAATGAATACAATGAACCCCCGTTGCAATAAGCGCCTTATTTCATATAACGTCTAATGGGAAATATATTGTTATACCTTTAAGTGTTTATGTACTCGACTTGCTTGCTGATCCCGTGTTCAGTGCAACCGTACGTTGATGTTGTGGATTCGAATCGTATCCAGAAAGAATATTATTTCACGTTTGCTTGTTCTAAATGTAAATTTAATTATTTGTCAGTTAAGCTTTTTTAAATGGTCAATTCCGATTCCGTGAGAATTTCGGGATAAAAGCGTATATGTTGTACAACCTCTTCTATCTTCTAGTGAAAGTCACAATTTAATCTGTTCAGCCATTCCAGAAATAAGCCCTGTCAAACAGGAAGACAGACAGACAAACGAACCAGTTTAAACTAGTGTGTTTGCGTTTTAGTACCGTGTAAATAAATATAAGCACATGAGAAAAAAGACTTATTTTGAAATTACAGACAGACACTATATATTATACCATTACATAGGTAAGTACATTCGTTATGATTATATGAAATAAAATTAAGTCCACGATTCCCTTATACGACGGGATTTAACCAATTAAACGAAACCTGTTCGATCCCGTTCATTTCTGTATGAAAAAAATCCCTTTGGCTTCCTTGTACGGGAAAATACCAATTACGAAAAGTTATGTATTCATTCCTCAACCCAAGCTGTTTTATGTTTTCTCTAGTCAATGGTATTTCTCATTCGTTACTTCATTCGTTGTAGCTTCTTTTGTAAATAAACTTATTCATATAAATGAATGGTAGGACATTATTGAAGATACAAAAGTTAAATTTTAGTTACTAGTGATAAAATGAATTGACCTCCGCGCTGGTTAGATTTTGATGTCAACTTTCAGAGCCGGCAATAAACTTTGTGGGTTAGTCCTTGATAATGTTTTAGTGATTTTTAATTTATTTTTCCTTAATAATAATATGTTATTAAAAACCATTACATCACGCCTGTAATCTTTGAAGAGACGTGTAGTACACTCCCACGTATCATCGGTTACGTTTACGTCCTTTTATACAATAGAGGGTAAGTCTATTACCATACATTTGGCACATCTCCGGGTCTCAGTTAGAAAAATCCAGAAGTTCCCGACCCGGGATTTGACCCAGTTCCTCATGATCAGCCGTCGCACTAGCAACCAACCCGACCAACAAGACAAACATAATTACTTAAGAAATATATATAAATGTAGAACTGACTGACTGCCTCGTTGGTCGAGTGCTCGGAAGTACGACTGCTGAGAGAGAGGTTCTGGGTTTGGTACTATTGGGTTTCTCTAATTTAATATTCTTAGCAATAACTCGGAGTCTGAATTTATGTCCAGTATATAGCAATCGACATAATCTGATTACCTCTTCGGAGATATTATAGGGGAATATTATGTTAGAATAAAACAAAAAAAAACAATATGTTAACTCACAAGTCATGACTCTGGTAAAATACTCTATACTTCTAAAGCCTGGAACAATTCATACCTTTGCATGAGCTGTTCCACGATTTTTTATAATAATTATTAAGACATTAATGATTACACAAATAATTTAATCCCTTATTACAGTTACAAAAAGCTACATTTAGGATACAAGAGCAGAAAAATCTCTCACAACTTGTACACATTTGATATGAATAAATTCTCTAAATGTCTCATACATATGTTCCGAGAAAAACACGTTTTGTATATGTTTCAGTCATTTATACTAATGTGCCATTTCCACTATTCATATCTCAGGTAGGCACCATAAATAAGATTGTATTTCTTCAGTTGCCCTAAAGGGGAAGCTTAACGCAATCTTTCATATTAAGCATATTCTGGATTGTAGGGAAGTTTATCTGCGCATTTTATTACCCTGCTACTTTCCATATCCACATTCTGAATTGTTTATAGCGTACTTCCCGCCATAATAATATTTGCACCAGGAAAAGTCCAAGGGGTTATATTCTTGAATTTCTCAGAAACGTCCTCATTAAGAGAACCAGTGAACCATGTTTTACCTTTATTAATGACAATCAAGATTCATTATTGGTGGCAATATAAGATTTAGTTTAGTAGTTAGTATCTAGTATCGTTTCACGTATACGAGTAGGTGTAGAAATCGTTCGTTGCGTTGCGACGGTTTTGGATTGGAAACCATTGTAATGTTAAGTAACAACATGTGGAGGGATTTTAAGAGGATTTATTACATTTCATCTTTTATTTTAAGGCTTTCCGTTCATTAAAAAATAAAAAAAAATATATGGCATCTCTTTGACCTGGTTAAGTTATGTATCCGCTTTAAGTCACGTTTATTATTTGGAGATAGCCCGAGTAGTTTTAAATCTGTCTTCACGATCTCCTGCAAGTCGTAGAGAGGTTGTGGTAAGTAGTCCACCGCCACATAAATAGTCACCAAACCGTAAATAGTAAAATTACTTCGATGTATTTATGCATGAATATATAAATAAGTTAATGATGCCTCTGTTTCTTTTTTGTCAATGGAAAGTTTAAGTATAGCAAAATTAATTAAACCACTCTTTAGAAAAAAAAAATTTTCGTTTGATACCGATCCGTAGAGGGGAGACTGCGTTAATATTTACATTACGCTTTATGTATCCGCTCAATACGCGCTCCCATTCGCACATTTAATTTGACTAATACTCTGTGTACTTGTATAAATACACATTTTTTTACGTTCAGTATCATTGAAGTAATAATTTTACATAGCGTAACGTCACGCCTGCAAATCCCCGTTGAGGTAGGCAGTGAAGTGTAGTGCACGTTTCACCAGCTGCGTTATGTATTTGAACCCGGACCTTTTGATTGGCCTATTTCATAAGCGACTAGATATCGTAACGTAATAATAATAATGTTAAAACTATAAAATGAGAATGATTCGAACCTCAAACGCGAGCGACAAGACAATTTCATGTCTACTTTGACAAATGGGTCATTCTATGACACTACAAAGTTGAAAACACAGACAAGCTGACAGAATACGTAAATAAGCCCGAGTTCTATATAATGGATCAACTTTAGGACACTCAAATATGACAAGGGTGATTGGAGTGTGGTTTTAGGATGCTTCAGACGTGAAACACGAGAGCTGGATTTTTACATGACAATAATCTTTGATATTTATGATTTTGCAGATGAACTACGCAAGTCGGTAAGGATACAGATAATTAATACTTGGTGCTCTCTGCCTTCACCGTAACACTATGACAAAGATGGCGATAATAAAAACCATACTTCTTGATAGTGGGTTGTCCAATTTTATAACATATGTTATAACTGAAATTAATACGAACTCATAATAATATAAAATAATAATTATTATATGCACATAACAAATACACACATACGAAAAAAAGTTAACATTACGCCTGTAATCCCCAAAGAGGTAGGCAGAGCACTTCCAGCAGGCACTTCCACGTTTCACCAGTTACGTTTACGTTCCACCACGGAATAATGAATGAGACATCAGAAACGTATTCCAGCACGATGTGAGAATTGTTAGATCGTATATGCAGAAATATTAAGTAAAATTGATAAGAATTTTAACACACCACATATTAAATATAACCGCGTGACGACAGCTGTTCCACTGAGCACGTGTCGGGGACAAAAACAGAACAGCCTAATTATCTGAGGATTACGTGTACAATTTGTACCTTCAATTTGTCCCTACAAAATATACAGTAATTAATGTAAGGCACTTACTCTTGTGTACAGTTGGGCCGTGGGAAACAGAGGAGTAAATCCGATCTGATATTACGCTTGACGACATGATCACACAGCAAGTTGTATGGAAGTGTCTGTTTACGATTATTAACGGTGCTTAGGAAATATAAATAAAGCAAGCTCTTTTTTCTCGCGTTCTAATATATCTGTACCTGAGGAATGCGTAAAATGGAGCAATGGTTCAAATCCTGTATCGAGTAGTATTGGATTTTCCGCCAGAAATTTCTAGAAGAGACTCGGAGCATGCATTTGTGCCCGGTGCATGGCAATAGGCTCATCACCTATTCCATAGTGGGACGTAAACGTAACTGGAGAAACGTGGGAGTGTTCTACACTCCTCTGCCTACCTCTTCGGGGATTTTAGGAGTAATGTTAAGTACGCCATATCATGAAATAAGGAATTCGTCATTACAATAAGAACATATTCGCGCAGACGGTTTCAACCGCTTGCTTCACACGAGAAAATATAGACAAAGGCGAAACTCGCTGTAATCCAAGTAAACAATCCAACAATAAGTGCAAACTTAGCAAGTCTTAGCAAGTCTCACAACACCCTGTACACTCAACATCAGCAAAGACAATATACATGGAAAGTGGGTTATAAATAATCCCATAATATACTTTATAGATGACCGAACCCTCTGGGTAATAAAATAATCTGAGACACCAACAAGGTTATAAAATGAACAGACGAACTGCGAACGTAGGTCGGAAGACGCACTAATCGAATTTCACTTTCCCTCTAGGGCTATGAAGTAAATCTGGGGTCAGATTTGGGTTATCGCTGGCTCAGGTAATATTATTCTGTAGTTTTGCCTTACGTTTTAGGGTAATACAATTCGTCTGATACTAAAATCTGTATTCATGAGTTTAGTGAAAGGTTTCGTCGACTAAATGGAGTGGTTGTAATGTTATTTCGACAAGTGTCACTTACAGATTATTGACAAATCATTTACAAATACATTATCAATTCATTGTTTTATTATACGATAACTGAATAGCTTAAAATAATTTAATTGTTGTATTACAAATAATTTAATAAACTTTTTGTTGTATGTCTGTTACCGTATCTAGACAAATCTAGAAAAGGGCGGAAATAGTATTTAAGTCACAGGACCGCGCCGAACCTACACAACGCCTGACTGCGATGGTTATGAACCTCCTTTATTAAAATGTGTTATATACCATACTCAAGTGATTTGTTGTTGTTATTGCGTGAAAAATGCTTTTAATAATTGGTACTGGCGTGTTTCTTGGCAAAGCGGCATCCCTACTATCCTGGCACTTGTGTATGCCGCACACTTCGAACACAGGGGCGGTGCGGCTCTGCTCAGATAACATTTCGAACTCATGGTTTCTATTAAATATGCCATTCAATAAACTTAATCTATCAGACTTTGAAAGCAGCACCGTGCCCAACAGTGGTACGACCGAAGAGTTATTTGACGATATAAAGTAAATAATGTAAATAATATCAAATGATATAAAACAATACGCAACTTAAAATAGGACTGAAATTAACCGGTCAGTCGCAGATACTAAATGCTGAGGCAATAGATTTTCTATCACAGGTCCCTCAATAGGTCTGGTCTGCCTAGGCACAGCTAAATGCCCTGACCGCGTATGGACAGCAGCGTAGGTAGTGTAAGCAGCTGTGCTCTGCGATCCCTAACCCACATGCCCAGCGTGGAATTTATAGACATAACCCCTCTGGAGAGGCGTACGTCCAGCAGTGATAATGCAGATGAGCAGCAGTATGACGATGATTTGTATACAGCAAATTACATTATATCATTAAATTCCATCCATTGAAATAAGAGGTAACACCCTTAAAATTCTTAGCGAACTTGCTAAGTGCGGATTATATTTTGAAAAATACAATCGCGACTGGCAGCCACACAGCAGCCCCTAACGAGCAGTTATAAAAAATATAATAAAACAAAAAGTTACCCGAAAACTTTGAAATACAAGGGTGTATTAAAAACGCTGCGTTCCCCGCGGCCCGTACCTGTGCAAACACGACTCCGAGCCCCGAGGTCACCGTTTGGAGGTCGCCAGCTATTTTGACAGAGCAACGTCAACTTGTAAGCGTTGTAGAGGTCTTGAGCTCCCTCCAGATTGTACGGATTTTAGAATAAACTTGTTGTTATGTATAAGAATTAGTTGTGAGAACGTATATAAATTTAGAAAACATTTAGCGGCTTCGTAGAGCCAATGCAGAAGGAGCTTCCCAAAATATCATTTCAATGCATTGAATGTAAAACATAAGTAATTAAATTATTCTTTACAGTTAGTGTTCAATAAAATGATAACAAAACAATAATTCGAACATAATTACAGCATAGACCATAGTATACTTTGATCCTCTCTTACTATCGCAACAAACCCAAATAATTGCACTAACAGGGCCGCACGTAACATTCGATTCACCATGAAAACGACTTGCAACAAAACTCAAATAAAAACATCGTGGAGAATCCAGCTTCGAAGCTAGCAGGAAACCATTAACTGCAGAGAGAAACAAAAAACTTCGAAACAGTTAGAACTACATTGGCAAAGTTTAAAATGTTCGCGGCCCTGTTCCGGCGCAGAGCTATTGGGAAACAACAGAGCACCGGTGCGTAACAGCCGCTGCTTTATGTGTATTAAATCTTTTGTTCGAGACCGAAGTGTGTCAGTTACCATTCGCAATCTGTGCAGTTAAGTACATTGAATGGATTGTGCTTATATTATTGTAATCATCTCGGGAAAAACAATGTTTCGCCCGTGGGAAAAAAATCAGGACCGTTTTGTTTATACTTAAAGTATTCGAAGTACATATAAGATCAATTTGCATGCAGTTATGACAATAGAGTTGAAATAAACTAAGACAGGAGTAGTTGCGGCTGCCCTGGCGAGTAACGGGAAGCAGCGTAGGCGGTGCGAGAAGTCGTAGGTACCCTGCGATCCCCAAGCCGCATATTCAGTATGGGGATTATGAGCAAAAACCTATCACGGAGGCTCATGTCCAGCAGTGAACATAAACAGGCTGACGGAGATGATGATGAGTATCACCGCAAAATAGCAATAGATTAGTTTGGTACACAAACTATTGCCAGATATGACTAATTGTTAGTTTTCTATTGCTAGTTTTACATTTGCCCTTAAGGCGAATTTTCAATGAAATTAAGCTGATATTGGGATTAGGAAGTCTTGGTTCTTCGGTGTTTAAATTTGTATGTTGATAGCTGATCTATCAGAAACTCCGAAGGGTCGTAGGTCTAGGGATCACGCTAGTACTGTCCCAATATTATCTACCAATATATTTGTTAACAATCAAGTCCAATTCTCTCATTTCATTGTATGCTGTACTCAACCGAGATAATTTTCCGCAAAGAGACTTCTTCAACGAGCCCTTTAAATAATTTTAACTCATTGTTTCGTAATTTTGCACTTTCAGATCAGTGTTGAACCCAGGAAAAGGTAATAAGAGAATACCTAATAGGAAATAAGAAGGGAGTCCACATTATGAGATGCACGATCATAATGTCTTGCTCATGAATGGCGTTATTTGAGACGCTGGAGCAGTAAAATTTGAATTCCGAGGTATTTAATTCTTGCTGGATATAAAAATGTCATTTTTGCTCGTAAGGTAAATGTGATGATTATAGCCGTTTATTAAAATGCCAAATTCTATTTTTATTCAAGAAAATATATTTATGTGTAAATGTATTTAGAAAATTATATTTTTCACTTCCGGCTTCTGTAAATATAACGTTTCATTCATATTTATAATTAAAAGGCGCGAGCGAAAATATTATGTTATCAATATTTATTTTCACCCCAGAAACATTCATTAAGAATCGTAAAAACCCTTTTAAAATATCAGCACGTAATAATACTTTTCCGTAATAATTTTGAGTGGATAATAATAATTGTATAAGTTGTTAAATATATTAATGTTTTTCGTCCTTTCCTTCCCCGAGTAACAATTTTTGCATTTAAATAGGGCTTCTATTATTTTTATCTGCCGTTTTATAATCCGATCTTGTATCTACGTGGTGCCGTATGCTCCTGACGTCCTATCTCTTCCTAATTTCGAAAAATCCGTGCTCTGCACTAAAACACGGTATGGACGCACGCATCAATAAATAATAACTTTCTTTTTATATTATAACAAGTTTTAATGATAAACATATTATGCATCAAGTTATATGTATGCAGTAAGTAATGATTATGGAATGTTCATAAATTATCTTATATTCACATGTGATCTTTATGACTTGTGCAATAGTCTAAAATCGTTTGACCAGTGTCTAATAAGTACGGAACAAAATTGAACACCGCATATTTTTATTATAACAAGTCGATCACACTGGGGTGCGGATATGAACGCTCTCTTTGACATCAAACGACTTACAAACGCGGGCGCTCAAAACATTTGGCGTGAACTATATATTTATTATGGAAAGCAATCTGAAAGGAAATTCCAAGAATTACATTCCGAAAATCCGTGGAAAAATTCAATAGTGGCCCTTTTGTACTTTACCTTTCAGTGCCAATTTACCTTTCACTTTTTCAGAAATTATATATAAACGTTGAATTACATCAGTTTAGCTTCGCAACACTAGAAAAAATGTCAACATGTTACAGTTGATTTGTATTGGAACAATATATTTACATACATTATTCGAAGTCTCCACTATTCGTGGGTGGTAGCAAAAGCGTAAGAAATTATGTACATACATTGGCAATGACTTGTCTATCAGGCACTTTTTATATACGTAGGTACCTATACTTTAAATAAAATAAAAAACGTCATTCACTACTTCTAATTAGAGCATGGGTAATCCTTAATTCATTTCAACCAGTACTTTCCTATTTTACAAGCAATTGAGCAGTAATATTGAACGTAGATAAAACACGTACTTCTCTCATATAAAATAACAAATTAATAAGTCATCGTCATTATCAACATTATCAGTGACGTCATCTTTCGTAATTACACTCGGATACAATACACAAATTGTTATACCAAACATTGTAATGAATATTCAATAAAATAAGCCACCAGACGGTAACAAGAAAATAATGATTGTTATTAAGATGTCCATTAAATTGTTACCGTGCAACAACGACGCAAACCGACCAATTACACAGCTATTTCCACTTTGTTCGTTTGGTGGGTCCCATAATAGAGTTTATATTATGTTGTTTGTGATACAAACGGTTCGTCGGAAGGAACCAGCTTAGAAAGGCCGTGTAAAAAGTTATTTGGTATAGCAGTTTAACGTGTCACTAAATCAAATTGTATATTAGAATCATTGATGACATTGTGTAGGAAGAGCAAACGAGCAGACTGCTGTCACTAGTTGTCAATAACTACCTTGGATATTTGGAACTGCTACCGAACAGGACTCTAGGAATATGACGTTAGTATAGTTGCTATTAACTTGTAGTAACAACTGTTAGTCAGAATTGTGGTGAAAGCATTACAATCTACGAACCATAGCAATATTAATGTCGATAGTACAAATTCTATTAATAAAAGCTTATGTTATCGTGTGTGTGTAGTTAACTGAATTGATGTTGTGTAACATAATAAAATGTATATAAAACGATACAAACTTTTTGCACATGTGAAAAGTTG
>DWDU01001801.1:0-13880 GCA_018245575.1 Jemadia suekentonmiller
TTATACTCGAATAAACTTACGATTTCATTAACAACAAGATCACAACACGTTCAAATGTACAATAATAATGACAAACGTAAGAAGAGAAGCAAATATCGTCAATATTTCATGGAAACAACAAGATTTTTTCTCCGGATAAGCGCAAACGACAAACTAGCGAACAGATAACCTATTGACATTTCTCTTTTGTTCCCTTTACGAACGGAACGCTGCCGCTACATCGCCTTTTGTCTGTAGATTCGCAACGCGATTGTGTTCAGTTTCATTTCATTGCTCACCTATCCGTCAGAATAGTTGATTTTCCCTATTTTTCTGTACAGGCAATCTGTTTGACTGTCTCGTTTTGTTATTTTGGTGCAAGTCATCTGAATTTTTCGACTAGTTCCAATTTTGCTTCAGATTATGCGTTGACAATTCTTTCCATTATGAATATAGGAGTATTGTACAGAAAATTGATGATAAAATTTTAATTCAGCGTTATATTC
The DNA here is from genome assembly GCA_018245575.1 of Jemadia suekentonmiller. NCBI lineage: Eukaryota > Metazoa > Arthropoda > Insecta > Lepidoptera > Hesperiidae > Jemadia > Jemadia suekentonmiller. The sequence goes on from DWDU01001801.1 coordinate 486, forward strand.
CTAAAGGCTACAAGTACGCAAGATTATTTTCAGGTGTGTTTACTATTCAAAGTACTTGCTAGACAGAGTGCAGCGGTCTCCCCTCGCGCATTAAATTTGGTTATTAGCCCCCAAAACTTTGATCGGCAGAGTTGACCCCGGCTCGAGTTCATCGATCCGCCGCGACTTTCACCCGGATCATAAACTGAGCCACCCACTTTCAAAACTGAAAAAACAGTTCCCGGCTCACTTCAAAACTAAGTCTTCCTAATCACGCGGCGCGAACCAAGTTCGACCAAGTTTTTTCCAAGTTCAGTTAAACTTCATCGATGTGGGGATCGTTCACCCTGGTAGGGACACTTGCATACGGCTCCGACCGCTCGTCGGGCCATTGAAACAAAATGTGGAGCAAGGTTGGCCGAGATTACTTTCGTCGACAACTTTTTACGGATCGATATGGAAGTTAAAAGTTTATTATTGCCGCTTCGCCGCGACGTCGCTCGTAACGCGAGGCGCGAACTTCGGGCTCACCTCGCGCCGTCGCCGAATATTCCGCCGCAGACATTTTTAATTAAGCACCCCTGCATGAGCGTTTTATTACCGATACCCGTAGCTGTTCTGTGCGAAAGGTTAGCTTCATTATTCGAACGCCTCGTAAAGAACCTTTATTTACTTTACATATCAGCGCCGGTTACTAACGAGCGCGGATACCTGCTCGGCATTCGTATTCACAAAAGGTTTTCTCTACCTACAGCGGGCGTGAAATAGGAGGCGAATCTGGAAGGAGGCAAGAAGGAGAAAATAAAATAAAGACGGCGCCGGCGAACGGCTACTCGTAGAAGTACTTCGTGAAAAAAGTAGGAGAAAAGCGGGCTTAATGGTGTGGCGCAGGTGAGGTGGGCGGGGTCGAGTGGGTGGTACGCGAGGATTGGTCGGCGCCGCCCAGCCGCGAGCACGCCCCCCCCTCCCGGCGCCCCCACCCCCCGCGGCCACCGGCTATCGCCTGGCGACCACCTCCAGCCACCCGACGCAAGCTATGCCTGTGTCGTGAATTAGTTTGCCAACTTTCTGTCTATGGCGGAGGCTTCAGAGCTGTAAGTATGGACGGCGAGCTGAATAATCGATAAAGGTGTTTATTGAAAACGGGCAAGGACGAAACTCTTTATTGCTTCTTTATTATTAAAGCCGCGTGAAAATCGACTGGCCTTTGTACCACCGTCGCTGCCTTTATTAGTACGAAGTGTAGGAACTTCATACTCGTGTTCATAAAGCTTTTAGAAATGTAATTACTGGCGAGTAGTAAAATACGTTATCCTGTAAGAAAATATAAATGTTTTAAGTAGTCCTAGAAGAATATAAGTGAGTCTTAAATATTGACAGATTCATGGTACTTTAGCGTATTTGTGTTTCAAAAAGACAGGTGCAGATTTTCTTCAAAACTCTCTAATTACACTTTAATTCATGTAACTCACTTACCGTATAAAACTAAAATACTTTTAAAGAGTAAGAATAAGAGAATGGTTTCAAAATACAATTGTTATTGTTATGTTAAGAGATATTATGTTATATTCAAATCTGCCGCGTGTTAGTGCGATGGAAACCGTTAACAATTCTGAGAGCGTCTAAGCTTTGCTCACTTCTAAAACTTAGTATGATAATATGTGTAGGTACTATGGAAACATACATCTTGGTACATTTTTTTAAAAGGTTTGTTTTTCTTAAAAGGTCGAACGAAATTTTAATGTTATTAGAAATAAAATTAAATAGAGTGGTAAGTTAAATTGTCAGAAACATGGTAAATTTGGCTTATTGTGGTAAACAAATATTATTTTATTGTATAGTTGTATTGATAAATGTATAGTAAACTACATGTACACTCTTTTGCTAGCTTCTTTTGGGATTACTAATTCTATAATAATAAAATTTTAAAGACATAAATAAAAAAAATGTATCTTGTAAAAATTTCATTTATATTCATTACTTACTTTTATTAAAAAATAATTCAGTTTAAATATTTTTCTATGAATTATGAAGATAATTGTATAGTTTTTAAACCATTCGCAAATCGTTACAAAAACTTTAAATTTATTGCTTATTTATATATAAGATAAATTAACATACATGGCATTATTTATGTGTGTGTGAAAAATATGTGATGTTCTTCACGTATTGTACATCATACGTATTAAGAGTTTCAGAGATACATTAATGGATTAGTAGCAACCTTGGGGCGCTCGTTGCTACTGCGGGTGCAGGTTAATGGGCTGTGAAACAACGACTAATTGCTACTCATGCGATGATATTCTGTTTTTATTAGTGTGAATTAGTATGTTTTCCTATTTCTTCTGAGTGTTCATTATGAACTTTTGTCTGGTAAAATATTTATAGTTTATAACTAACTAGGACTGATATTCAAGGGTACAGAAACACTTGAAAAATCACACAACTAGAAAAATATTGAAAATTATGCGAATAAATTTAAAATGAATTAATTAATTTGTACAAAATTTGTACCTCTGTCTAGCCCCATACGCCACATTAAACCGTGATGACATCGGAACGTAGCTGACGCGTCATATGACATGTTGCCCGCTTCAATTCTTTGTACTCCTCGCTGCGTTGCGAGTTAAAAGGAGATAACCTGCAAAGCGCGCAGTTTGATGCCCTCTGTATATGCACGAGAACGAATTGAATCCACGCAGGACATTTCACGGGCAAAACGTGAAAATCGGTTAAAAAAAATACAAACAGAACCCCAGCATTGTTCGGCGCGCACAATACCTTTGCCTTCACGACACCGGGTAAATAGCGTTTGGAAAAATGTAAAAAAGCCCCCGTGCTGTTTGCGGGTTCCGGGTAAACACGTCACGGCGCCCTTAGGGACCGTTTCCATTGCTCAATTTTCCCGTGCAACCGTATACAATCAGTTTATGACAACTTTAAATTTTTTAATTTTTTAAATTATTTAAATTTAATAATATTTCTAATTTTAAATTTAATAATATTTCTAATTTTAAATTTAATAATATTTCTGTAATTTTATTTGATTGTGATCGGAACGTTAAATGATTTATTATAAGTAGATTATTTCGTGTTTCTGTTATTTTATTTTTTATTGTGTTCGCGGCTATTAACTTTGAAGCTTACTTGTTTCTATATAGAAGTAGTTGTTCATATTAACACCTACTTAGATAACTACAGCGATAACTACAGTGAAATATATTTGTCATATTGTAACATTTTATCCCCCATTCATATTGCAATTGTGTACTTTTTGATTAACCCTTGTAAGAACTATCCGCCTTTCAAATTACCGTAATTATTTTTTTGTAAATATGCTTATATTTCTTGCTTTGATATCATAATAGTGAATTTTGAAATGCCGATAAAAACACTAACTACATTATTTTACTTTGTACTTATTAATTTATACGCAAAATAGCTTCCTCGTGGACTCTTATTACGTGGAAACAGTTCTTAATTGAGTTGATCTGGCTATTCTGACGGGCCAGCCCTTTGAGTCTGAAAAAAGCGTAACCCATAAAGTTGAAATCCCGATATTCATTTTTGACATTTCTTGATTAGAACGCAGTTTGGTCGTTAGCGGGGCCGTCTCGTGGACCGTTGCGACAGCTCCCGGTTTTAGCCGTATTGATTTCAAGTAGCCACGCTTCATGTGTTGCACGTGTGTGACGGGAGGCATTCGTTAATTTTTTTTCGCGGGGTGCACATGCAGAGTCTATTCCCTCAGTTACGTTGGACCTGCTCGTTTTATTTGTGTGACAGGGGTGAAAACGCTGCCATTAAAACTGTCAAACCGGTTAATTGAGAATTGAATTTGTATGGCAGGAATATGGGTTTCGTTAAGGAACTGAATGATTATATGGTTAATGCAACTGAGGAAATGCAACCGTATTATAATTAAGTGTGTCTTTGTTATGATGATCGCTTTAGTTCGATTTGCAAATTACATCTGACTTTTATTTTACTTTGTACTCGTACATATTTGTGTTACTTTGTGTCATTTGTTTACGATTTTTCACGTTAATCTGAAATTTGAAAATGTAATAAGTGAATTCATTTATATGTTCATTACTACCTGTGTATATTATGGGACTTTATTGTATATAGGTATAGGACTTTATTGTATTTAGCTGTTCCTAAACAAACTGAATTTTGAACATCTCTCATAACATATTGTTATATTTTCGCACCAGCTTGTGCAATGATAAAGACAGGAGTATCTTGATAACATAACTACCGGTACCTACATCTTATGTTTGATTCTTCTGTAGAAATATTATAAAGAACTGAACTGAACTGATAATAATATTAAATTACCATGTAGTAAATATTATACGCATGTCATTTAATAAAGTTGGTATAAATTCCTTATCACGTTATTAAATATAATTGAACTAAAGGTCTAATACATCTCGCGGGTGTCTTCGGGAAGTCTTAGCGTAATAATAAATATATCATAGCTATACCCAAGGGGCGAATAGATGCGAAATAAACCAAATCGGCCCCCGGAAGGGTCGAGAAAGAAAAACGATTAATATTAACTGAAATTGTTATAGCCCCTTTATTGCCACGATTTCATATTTTTACTGCCGCTGTACGGAAGAGTTGACTCTTCAGCCGAATTCAATACTCGTAAAATTTCAATGGTTATAGAGATTATAATAATAGTATTTCTTAATAAACTTTATGATCGGTTTTATTCGTGTTCGATTTATTAATAGGTATTACGATTTTGGGACTGTTTCACTTGTAAAGACAATTAACAGTTTATTTTACGCTTTTCTATTAAATAATATTTAAGACTATTCTTAAATAGGCAACTTAAGAATGATTGCATTTTTAAAAATTCAACGTACCTGTATCATTAAATGAGATTATGGTTTTTAATCAAATTTCAGTTCATTAATACGCAATGCAGTGACACTGGGAGGCAGCGGTTCAGCGGGCCCTTAACGAGCTTGCACCGTTCTTACGTTAAAATGTAAACATTGCCGCTTGCCACCGACACTTGCGGACCGAATTGTAATTTGTCTGCGACATTAGGGCAATGCATACAGGCGGTTTGAACGCTACACAATATATGCAATATTATCAGTAATAATAGATAGAATTGTTTTAATGTAAGAGGAACACAAAATTCTTAAGTGGCATGTGATTCAAAATACCCTTCAAGTATCTACTATTACGCTTAATATTAAGAAAATAATGTTATGTTTAATCAACGTAATATCACTCCTATATTCGCCGAAGAGGCAGGCAGAGAAATCTAGTATATTCAAATATTTCACTAGTTACGTTAACGTCCTCCATAGAGTAGGAGGTCAGCATATTACAATACATACATCAATACAAAATATTCTACGCATATTAGTAAATCATGAATCTTATGTTAAGCTATTCATTATATTTAATATAAAGGTAATTTGAAATGAGTTAAAAATATATGAATATTAGAAAATATTTAGAAAAATATACGATATGAGAAATACCTGAAACATTTTTTTGCTACATGGGAGTCATGAGCACAATCACCTTAACAAAGGCATATAAGTCTATCGCATCTTCTGACGCATGTATGTAATATCAACCTGACCGGAATTGCAACTCGGCACTCTCCACTCCACTCTCAAGCGAGTAGTCTAATGTTAAAGTAGAGTTGAAAAATAAATCAATTTATACAATGTATTCAATATTTATACAATGTATATATATGGGGTACTTTTGTTTGGTCATGTACCAAGTGAAAGTACTCGTATAGTACAAAACAAAGTAAAATATTTTTAGTTCACATATTTATCATTAAATCAGATGAGTTTTATTAAATTTAGTTCTATATTTTGCATAGTTTACGAACAAATATAACAGCTGAGGTTTGATAAAAATTCTATAGATCATTATGGCTTAATCTAATGTTCATTAAACAAAATCTTAAATTATAAACTTTAAAACGCCGCGCTTCAAACGCTCGTTTGCGATTGTCGCGAAAGGGTTTCATCTAAGTGTCGAGAACCTCCAGGGCGGTCATCTCCGGCAGGATTGCTCCCAAGGGTCTGCTAGACCCCAGGAATCTGGATTTATTCCATTTGAATACCATCGTGCCAACGACACCGTTGCGACAACGAAAGTTTTATGGCGCTGCTTCAAGATGTTTCCAGTTGTGATTAGATTACAACTATAAAAGCAAATTATAACATGAAGTTTGTTCATAAATAGTATAGTGGTGTTATGGTTAAATAAAGTTTTTTACAAATTGGGTTTTCTGAAAACAACAAATTTATTTTATCATTAACGTACGATGAGTCACAGGTATAAGATGCCCTGGCTGACTTTTTCACAAATATATCCACTTGAAAAAAAAAAAATTTAAACTGATATAGGTTGAATCGTTGAATGTTTAATTTACAATTATTAAAAGCTACATACATCTATATACTTCATATTATTTGAAAGATAAAGTACTTATTACATAGAGTACCTATTTCCGAAACAGAGTTAGTTGGACATTTGTACCTACAACACAGATACACCTATGACACATAAGTAGTACATAATTGAAGCAGTTTCCATTGAAATTTTATATATGTATTAAGGTAATTATGAAAAGGTTGAATTTTAATACCTAGTGTATACCTAGAGCGGTAAAGCTGTACCTATATTTTTGACTTTGAATCAATTATTGTTTTTCTATTGTTACTTCAATGAAGTTTTCTGCGTAAGCAGAGAAGTGTAGTACACTCCCACGTTTCACTAGTTACCTCAACAGAATAAGTGGTGAGCCTACTGCCATACATCGAGCACATTTCCAAATTCCGAGCCACTATTAGGAAATCTAAATTAGAAAATTTTGATAGTGCCCGAACCTGGATTTGAACAGAGGACCTTCTGACATATAATATAATACAATTAGTCTTTCAGTATTTTATGTCGTAGTTTTTAATTGCGCACTGCGTTTATAACACAAGTATAAAGTTTACTGAGTACTCCTATCAAAAGCCAATTTAAAAAAGATCCAATCTAAAATAATTTAATGCTTACATAACCAATTTAGGTTCTCTTTTACCCTTATCCGATCTCAAAGAGGAACCGGAGACCTTCGTCCTAAGTTTAGTGCAGTAGTGATGAACCTTGTTTGCATGTAAACGTGCCCATTTCACACGTCCAGGCGAAATTAAAATTTACATTCATAAAGTAAGCCGAACATCACATACGAGTAGTTATGATGAGAAACGAAGTTATATTTACCAACAAAACCGTCTATCATTTTCGATTATCACCGGTCAATATTTGTACATGGGAGTGTACCACACTCCTCTGCCTGTCTCTTCGGAAATTACAGGCGTAATGTCACTTTTAATGTTTCTACATATTTCTTGTTTATCTGTCTACTATATTGATGTATATTCGAACTTTTGTTACGTGACTCGTTTGAAAGTACCCACGTATATGAAGATAGATGTGTACAGATACCTATATATATTTAAATTACTGATAAAACTATTTGTTAACTAACGTTATTGTTGAATAATGCGGGCTTAAAACAGAAATTGTTTGCGTGATCTGAGTTATTCTCATATTCCGTGAAGGCAATATTAATTTCTTGTTTAATAGAGTTCGCCCAGTATTAAGGATATTCAGTACTGTGTCACAAATGATGACAGTCAAAAATTAAGTATTAATCGAATATACATTAGATTGATTAGATCTTTCATTGATTACGAAATACGCATAGCTATTGTTGTATATTTTTCCGTAGCGTCACAGCTCTGTAACAAGTGACAGCGGCCTCGGAGGTACCTAAATCAGAATTACGAAGTTGGAGCGGTTTCTTAATTCCGCCTAACGACTGTAAAGACGGTCGAATTCTTTAATTATTTAGCTCTAATGGCAGACGGGCTTGTCCTTTGACGTCGTTCGCTTTAATTTGAGATTCCTCCCCCAAATTAAAAATATAATGATACTGAACTGAGGCCCTGTTAATTGGAAACCGATCCGTTGTCTAAGAGCGCTTTCCTTTAAACTGTTGCTCCGGGTGGCAGCGACTTATTTTATTTACATTTTGTCGCCTAAAATTCGGCTCGACCTCCACCAAACTTACCTTCGAATTAAGCTTTTGTTTTAGATTTTTATAATTAATCGAATCCTTAAGAAAATGCTAAGAGACGGTGATAAGACACATTCAGCCCAGATTTGTTTAGCGATAAAACGATTGAAACATTCAAGAACTTATAGTTTAATATATGTACTATTTGTAATTAATTATTTATCAAGATAACGTGGATAATAGTGTTATTACGATAACGGCATGAAATTACAAAGTAAATACGAGTAAACATATGCTGTATGTGATCATCTCTCGTGCGTCGCATTCATATTCATAGGTCGGTCACTCTGTCGCGGGCAACAAATAAAAAACAGTAATAGAATCGGCAAACAAAATCCATCAGACTGACATTGTGTGACGTCAGACACATGAGGTTATCGTCACTACAAAATTTATACAGTGTGATTTTTCGTTTTATAATTTTATGAGTAAAATAAAATGAATAGTTGAAAAATTTAATTCACTAGTGAAATTATGTTTACAACATTGGCAATAAAAACTTTTGGATATATTTTTGATAATTGAATATTTGTAGCAAATGAAAGACGTATTTTATAAAAGTTTTTGGATGGCAATATCAATTTGTTCAATGCTACATTGAGTCTGAAAAGTATTTCATGAACGGTTGGCAGTTTGGGCTGCAGCCAAAGTCGTGGCACCTTACTATTTGGAAAATATGTTTCTGTGAAATGTATATTGAATAAAATAAATTTATCTGGAGTTACTAGTTATGAAAAGTACGTAGATATCATTTTATTTAATATTTTTCCCTCATTAAATTCATTTCGTAATTTCATTCGGTAAAGTAAGGGCGATAGAATGTCATTTATTACATATCAATATTTTTATTTTAAAACTACTAATTGAATACTAAAAAAACGTAACATCACGCCTGTAATCCGCGAAGAGGTAGGCAGCGGAATGTAGAACATTCCCAAGTTTCACCAGTTAGGTTTACGTCCCACTATGGAATAGGTGGTGAGCCTATTGCCATGCATCGGGCATATATCCATTGAATACTATTAAAATTATAAACATACTATTACATATTTTAGTCTTCCTGTTATAAATACAAGAAAGCTAAAATATATGAGAGCCCCCTGTATATAACCTCGTAGTGTTAAACCCGGCCGGCGCAATATTTTGCCCACCTTCGGGGCCCCGCATTATGCATAACAGATAAGCTCCATTCTGTATGCATGCGATCCTTAGCTCTACTCGGGAATAATGACGTGTGCGCCCTTGAGAATTGTCAACGTGGTTTTTACTTGCTTATATTGTTTTGTATTAGCAGAGTACAAGTACAGGACAGTGTTAGAATTTTTACATAGTAAGTACTCGTAGTGTGTGTTGTAAGTCGTTACAAAAGGCGGTGAGCGACAGTTGTATGTCACAGATGGCTGAATTGTATCTCCTGCACGCAGTCTTATATTGTAACTTCTATACGAAATAATATCTGTAGTGCTACACAGATGTAGGTTAAGTTTGATTTAATATTAAGTTTGAAGTGTTATGCGCCAGCCTTTCATAGAAATGTCGGCAAGAGAAATGTAGCTTATTTTACGGTAGCAATATAGTGACTGTGGTCTTTCTTATTTAGTTGTTAGTAGGAACTAAAAACTATGTAAGTGAACGCTAGTTACCAATTAGCAAGTTAGAAAAGTAAATAACATGGAAATATGGAGTTTACTTTTAAAATGACTTATTTTGCTATGTGTTGATCTTGGGAAATAGATACGAGAATAATGCTATAATGACATTTTAAAGAACCTTTTACCTGGAACCATTTTGCTACACATTATTTTTATATAGGTAAAAACATTATAAGAAGCACATTTATCACTCAAGCTATTTTTACTTGCTAACTCAAGACTGCTTGCTCAAGGTTGAATCTACTTTATGATCAAAACGATATTAAAATAAATAAACAACCTTTGTTTATTTGTCATTGTGCATTAAATTTCATGCCATTTGTTTGCATATACAAAAATAATTATATTATACCTATTTTTACGTTTCTATGAAACGTTATTACTATCGTTTAAGTGTTCCTTGTTACCAAAGTGCTCCAACAGACAGACGTGGACATAATATTTCGTTTCAAAATATGTAGTGATAAAATGTTTGGAGTCATATGCTTTATATACACCACTAATTTAATAAATACATTAATGTAGTTTTACTTTTTTGGTCAAAAGATATTTACGCTGCATACGATTATAATATTCAAGAGACATTCTGAAATAAATTCTGTCATGCGAATGAGTTACGTGACATACATATATTTAAAGTATAGAAATGGATGACACAAAATTACATAACGAGAACTCCCATTTCTGTCCAAAACCATTTCTATTCTGTGCTCACGCCAATCATGGAATAAAACGGGTTGCCCCCGGATATTCAATTCCTGTACTTGTCCGAACTTGCCCAACAAATATTTATCAAAACCTGTAAGGAATACGTAAAACGACATAAAACACGGCACAAACAAACAACCGCCGTGATGGATTATTGCGACTGACCGCCTCTATTTCCTATTGGAATAAGGAATTACCATATGCGCCTCTTGGACAGCGTGACCGTAAGATAGGAACTGTGGAGACGGCTTTTGTATCGGACCATTTTATATTGTGTATTTATTGGCATTTGTATTATTATAATTATATAATCGTCCATAGTATATTAACTTTATTATTATAATATATAAAATAGCAAATTATTTTCTATAACTTTACTGTCGATTATTAAAATATAAGAAATTTACTTTGAAATAACTGACGTCTGAATTTAGTACTTCAATACATAGGTACCGCCAATGGCTTTAGCTTAATCATTATTTTTGTACTGAATGCCTCATTGTCGATCGGGAGGTCTTGGGTTCAAATCCCTATTATCCATATTTTTAATTTAGATTGTCTAATAGTGGCTCGGAGTCTGAAAATGTGCCCGGTGTATGGCAATAGATTCACCATAGTGGGACAGTAACGTAATTGGTAATAAGCGTAAGTTTATTGCACTCTTCTGTCTAACTCTTCGGGAATTACAGGCGTTTTACGAATTTCAGTACTCCAATATTTATACATAAGGTCTACGTTAAATTGCCCGTAGGGTAGCAATAAAATATACTGTGTCCGTAAAGCCCTGTGACTGACACTGCTGACAACTAGGCGTCCGAGCTGTCATTCGTTCAATAAGAATAATCTCACTAGACGCATTAAAGGACGTTCAAGTGGATATGAAAAAAATGCCACTGTGCTGAGTTTCATTCACGTCCACATTATTGTACAGTTGACGACAACGAGCATAAAATAAAATGTGTTTTTTTTACATCTAAATAGTTTGTTAAAATCCCTTTCCTTACTAGCGCATCCCTCATCTGGCCGCGCGGTCGGCGTCGCGTCGTCCGGAGACCCTTCAAAAAGTTTGATAATAACAGCAGCGGCGGCGGTAATGTGACAGCCGATACGTCGCCAGCGCCATCTGACATTTACATTTGCTACAATTTGTCCAGCCACCGCAACTATTTACCTTATATAGCGAAATGGAGGCTATATTTAACCAATGCACAATATATTGCTGTAATTTCTGTAATACTGAAGAAAAACATCGCATACAAAACGACGTGACAGAATTTTCTATTAAGTTCTTCAAGGCATGTCAAGTCTGCGAATCTGTAATTGGTCAGCGTTGTAAAATTTAGCGCCATTCCTATTTTGTGGAAAGACTCATCTGGAACAGTGGAATGATAAAACGCTTGGCGATGATGTTGTAATTTCAACGTGATATTTAATAGTAATGATAACCTTTAATGTCAGGAATTTTATATTAACTGATGGCTAAATGCAATAATAATGATGTTTTTTAATAAAATTCTATTATGAATACTTTAAGCGCTCTATTATATGTCCTACACTCCTTCGCCTACGCCTTCGAGGAAATACAGGCGTGATGTTATATTGCATATGTATCGTACAGATATCTTTTTCAATATACACCGGCCAGCAGGAGCGGTATTATTCTTTATCGAAAGAAAGACATTAAGATGTGCATTAATGGTTCGCGAAAAAATCCAATGACGTGGGTAGTGATGATAAATGGGAATTTCATGAGACGGCGGACGTCGCTGAGGGTTACATAAGGAGTGGAATAGGAAGGGTCCATTTGCGACAATGTTGTGGACAAGTGTCATTTTCCGTTTATTTCGACGCCGACACGAGTCGCATAATTAAATGTTCACATGAAATAATCTTCTATACCTACCCAGTACTTACATACACGTTTCTAATATCTTTATATCATTATTTATTTAGTATCCAGTGACAAAAAAAAATACAAAAAGACATACATAAGAAATTTTATCGTAACCTTTTCTATAGTAATTGGCGTTAAATAATTTACTAAACGAACAATTACTTTATTTAACTAATTATTCATGTAAGTATGTACATGAGATTGATTATCTGTACATCAATACGAGAAGCATTGGTAAGAAAATCGCGCCCGTGGAGTAAGGTGGCACTTGACGGAATAAAAATTTACGTAGATACATAGTAATAATAATACAATTTTATTTCTTATAGATTATAATACATGTACACAAAGATCTACAAAAAAATGGTTTAATGTACCTAATGTTTTTTTTTGGATTTGTATTGTGCAAAAGCTTTTCGCGGGTTAAGGCTTCCACCAAAGATTCCGCTTTTTAGTTAGTTAATACTTTTATGCAATGTGTGTCACAAATACAATTAATACAAATTACATATTACCTTTATTTTTTATGTTCATATTGTCAATGTTAGATACTCATTAATACGTAGCCGAACTGAAGTATTAAATACCGTTTTATAAACGTATGTTTATTTTAAATTTAAAAAAACCTCAATAACAAACAAATACATAATGAGTTACGGTCTAATTTAGACGTTGTTATAATACTAGTAGCATATATAAAATTGGTATGATTGAAATTCACCAAATAATACCAGGAGTTAATGGATTTATATGGAACTTTTTAATTTTAACATTCGTCAGCATTCAAACAGTACATAATAGAGTAGTGAATACAAGGGCTGTAATACCAATACACTACGAACAGACGGTGAAAGAATCCCTTGGCTCGGAATGATAAATGGTGGATTCATGGGACGACAGAGGATTACACATGTCGCTACGGCGGCAATGCAGCGAATGTGGGGCCGCTAGGTGACAACAGTGCGTTGTTCACTATAATAGGTAGGGAAACGGAAATCAGGAACCATTTATGACGTTGACGATATATTCATTACGCT
>DWDU01001802.1:0-13879 GCA_018245575.1 Jemadia suekentonmiller
GGAACAAATAAAAAAAAACAGCCAATAACATTGAATAAATTGCTTATGAAAACAAGAGGTTAATCAGAAATACCTATCACAAAAGGGCCTAATAGCAATTCCGTCGAATACAATATTTTTACTTTTTATATATATAATTATTAAAAGTAACCACACAATCAGCTTCACAGGGCTGTTCTTGCTCATCCGTTTCCGCTTAACCGTGTCCCTAATATTTTTATCTGTCCACATAAATACCCGGTAATGAGAGACCGAATTCTCGGGCTTTTGAAATTTATTCTAGTCAAACCCACGCGTTCGAGTGTGCATATTTTGATACAGAAATTATATATGACTGCATTAAAACACCCTCTAAATCTTCCTTACAAATTAATTTTTAGCCGATTTGTAACACCCTTATTCAAATGGAACTAAATTTTGTTACATATTTTGTTATTGTAACATCAATGTACAATAAAGCCTTCTACTATGTTGTGTATGTATACCTACTGAGTACTGTGTATTATATATTAAACCTACGCTATTGATTATATGTTAGTACTTAATTTTAAAAATTTATATGACTTTACCAAACAAACAAATAATGAATAGATATTGAATGAAAAATATTTTATTTTCATCGTTATCATCTTCATCAGCCTATTGCAGTCTATTGCTGGACATAGGCCTCCTCAAAGGGGTCGTGCCTATAATCCCAACGCTGGGCATGTGGGTTGGGAAATAGTAAAGCACAGCCTCTCGTACTACCTACGCTGCTGCCAATTGGCAGACCGCGCCATACCGCGATGTGCCAGCTCCGGATTTAGTCGCCTCTTACGACACCCTGATTCCCGACACGAAGAATTAAAATACTGTATTATATCAATTTAAAAACCGCATTTTATTTAAAAAGACTAATCGTTGCCATTGATCGTAATATAGACATCTGTTAGCGGCCAGGAAATGGGCTCCTTGCACCCCGGATTTCCCATTGCATGAGAAAGTGTAATAACGTACGGATAACGTTCCTCTTCAACGACGTGTCGTACTAAGATTAATTTGTTGTACAATCGTTACTATGCTTTGAGAATTTTAATGTTAGGTATTTCGATTTTTTATAAATTTTCCATATGAACCCAACTTCGATTTTGTATGTATCATATACGTGCAGTATATTTTATAACAGTTTTTATATATAAATATAAAATATTACTTTGGTGTGCCTACCACACATTCACACCAACACCTTGGGTTGACTAGTGCAGAACGCCAATAGGCATTAGGTTCGCCCTTTGTAACCGAAGTATAGGCTAACAATAAAGAATATATAAGTAAATAAATATTAGAACTCGCTAATATAATGAATGAAATATCGATTTTCGAACATCGAAGAGCAATTAATTACTTAGGAATGTCTGATAAAGGGATCTGTACGAATGTAATTCGAAATTATTATGTAACAACGATAAATTCTAAAATATATACTTTCTTTTGTATATAGCCGCTATTCATGTATAACCACTAATGGACCCTTCTCCGCGGCTGATAGCGGTTGAGACTCTTTGATTTATAACAGCCTGGTAACTTACCGTGAATAACATTCCAAATTTATACACGGAATTCGCTAGATTTTAAAAGCGCTCAATTTTTGTAACGATGGTGTTGGTCAAACAGATCAGTTATAGGTTTTAGGCATTCGCAAAACAAACAACGAATTTTGTTGACAAACATGAATTTTCACTTTGCACTAACCAGTTTTACAAAGTCAACAGAGGCATATAAATAATATTTCAAAACACTATTCGAGCGCCATCGAAAAACCGAAAACAAACTAGTCAAAGCGTTGTTCACACTGTACTCGTATATCGTCGAGAGTCTCAATTGTCCTTTCAACTTAAACATTGGAAACGGCGTATTGTTTACGTCCGTGCCAATCAACAGGCTCGCTAACAAAACCAATCAACTTCGTCTCGCCTCTATTTGCTTAAAAGACTGTTACTTTTTCCTTTTGGTTTTTCGTTGTCGCTGTGACCCTTTCGTCCGTCACCCGCTCCACGGATATATTTGATTAAAAAATAACGTCGTCAGAAAGCGTCGGTGCAGTGTGCTTCCGAGTATGGTAGGCAAAAGGAGTAAAAGACTTGAAGCGGCTTAGCTGTCAATTGTCACGTTCTCACCGCACTGTCGAGGTCAGTCAGCGTTTCGCAGTTTCCACTATCTGTGCTGGCTTAAAAAATAGCTCTTAAACTAAGTATAATTGACTGTTTGATATTGGCACCGGATACCGCTGTATACGCCGTGGTTTTATTTTTAATAAAAGCTCCAGCTAATTTTAACCTCAGACGATCGAATAGCAGATTAAAATTATAATTTTATTTTATCGTCTGGAGGTAGGGTATTTTTTAAATCGTTGATTACAACGACATGGAAATACTGTTATTGTAATAGGTACTATAAACACCTGGATATTGACTATAGATCAGCGCTTAGGTCAATGTGCCTTAAGACTTTTTATCGTGCAGGT
Source organism: Jemadia suekentonmiller (assembly GCA_018245575.1). Classification (NCBI taxonomy): domain Eukaryota; kingdom Metazoa; phylum Arthropoda; class Insecta; order Lepidoptera; family Hesperiidae; genus Jemadia; species Jemadia suekentonmiller. The sequence goes on from DWDU01001802.1 coordinate 2,504, forward strand.
AAGTATGTATGGTAAGTATGGTAGTGTATGTAGGGAGGACAATTATGATTTTATTTTAAAAAATTCGTTCATAAAGCGTTTTGTTAAAAAGTTTAAAACTGATTTTCAAAACATACAGTTACCTCGGTACTTTTTAATGTCTGTATATGAGTCCTTTCACCTGCTCGTACGTACCATATTTGCTCGCTTCTTGTTTTATAAATTGTCCGTGTTTTAGTGGACAGTTCTCCCCCTAACGTTACAAAAGCACGACAGATAGTGCCCCAAGAACAATAGAAAGCGATTAGTCTCGTCCACAGAGCGAGCTCACTGCTATTCTTTTAATTGGTTCCCAATCCACCGATTGAGCACGCCTTAACGTATTTATGAAATCCTGGTACTACAATTTGCAGTTTTAAATTTTTTTTTACAATTTTCAAATGTGATCTTTACAGTATCCACGTAAATAATATAGTCCAAAAAAAATTACGGGTTATCTTTAACTTAATTTCTTACTATTGCGTTTAGGAAGTATATCGGCTTAGCAAAACAAACAAATTACGGATATCGGCTTGGTAAGAAATCGGCAGCGAGTTCAGCAATTAGGAGGAACTCCTTGTAAATTTATGTGTTTACGTCCGATGAATTGCTCGTAATTGTTCCCTTATTTATTAACAAGCATTGACATAGCTATAGCTTGTGAGAATTAAGTGCGTTTTTTGTACGAGTGTTAAACACATTATTATGTCTTTCTACGAAAAACATAAAACTCTAGTTTTCGATAAATATATCTTTCATGAATTGAAATATGTACATAATTATAATTTTATTTCCAGAACTATAATAATATATAAATTAATTGTATCTGTTATGTGTGATTTATAGTTATTTACTTATTTTGTTAAGCACGTGCATAGATGGGTTTCGATGGCAGTTTGTTGTGTTAAACTTTGTTGATGTTGAAAAATTGACGGTGATGACCAACAAATCTCTACATAACAATAGAAGGTTCCAGCTTCATGCGAGTGTAAATAAGTCTACAATTTAAATCGGTCACAATCGATCACAAATAAGACTAAGTTTCAGATTACACGAAAACAAAGCAATCTTAAGACACAGTAGTATTAAAATTTGTTGCAGTAAGTTTTAGTTTAATTTTATAATGAAATCTTCTAGACGGGTTGCGAGGGTGGATGTAGACGTGGAACTCTTAAACAGGATTTCGGGGGCCGGTTTACGATAACGATCATAATAAAATATGGAAGTTTGTTGTTACACGTTTACGTTAAACGTTTTATTATAAATTTGGCGCCGATTATTGTTTTAAGATGAGCGAGGGACGCAACGAAGATATGTTTGAATGCAGGATCTAGATTGTAACTATCATTCTTCATCTTCATACGAAATGATAACATATATGGAATGTTAATTTGAATCTAGAAAATGTCTACAAGTGTGAAGGTGTTTGTACACATCAAATGATGCGGAATAATACTGATGTATAATGTTCTTCTGTAAGCGACTAGATCAAAGTACATTGTTATATTTATCGATATTATTGCAAAGGAACCCACTAATTCGAAATAGCTTGGACGTTTTGACGAAAGCCACACGCAAACGATCACCAAGTACGCCACAAGTAAGCCGGTCCCCCATTACACGTCACATTGCACTCCGCAATGAAAATTTTGTTATCGGCCGCGCGGAGGGCGGCGGTTTTCTTAAACTGTAATAGAGAAAGTTGTGATATCCGAGTTTTATCTGCGAGCCGCCCTCGAGGATCAATTAAAAGTCGCATGAAAATCCGCCGCTCGACAATTATTGTTGTAATAAGAATCCAACGAACAATTTGCTTCGACGCGCAATTTGCATTAAGTGTGTAAAGAAGTGAGTGGTGTCCTTATATATTTATTTATATATGTAGATATATATTTTGTATTACTACTTATTACTTCCGATTATGTAGGTATTACTTTTTTATTACTAGCATACAGCCAGCCTAACTACGCATACAGTGTGATATAAAATACCGTAAACATAATAACAATGTTCTGTAACATTACATTTTCTATAAACTTTTCTTACAAAAGTCTACGACATTGTAATGAAGTAAAAGTGAATATTAACAATAGTAATAGTAATAATTCTCATTTACGTAGTGTTTTTATTATCATGTACAAACCGCGACAACCCGTAAAACGCTAATGTCTCCTTTGAGAACCAATTAATGACACTTTTAATGGTTCTTTTAATAATTTTAATCGTTGTTTTCGAACAACAGTCATAAATTAATTATAAAAGAACTAAAGTAATCATAGCCTCATGGTCATAGCAGTTCATCTTTTTACGGTTTATTATAGACAGACGAAAATAATCGTAAAATTGACATAAAATCGGTACTGAATAAAAATAGGTCACGATATACTAGTTTGAAATACCATTTGTTGAATAAATGTTAAGTTAATAATCAATATAAATGTAATTTAAAAAGTAGTTAAGATTTTAAGTTCATTTTAAGATGTGGCGTATCACAATTCAATCTCATCTTAAATAAATCACGAGACAAATAAAATAAGGAGCTATATCATATTTTTAAAACTGATTGTTAATAATGGAGCTATTTAGTTGTTTTCTACCTCACAACAGACATCTATATCGACGGATCGTTAAGTTCCTGCAAACGTGTTACGGCAATTTCTTGCTACGTGCTAAATGGCTACAGCTTTTTCCGAACGCGACTCTCTCAGCTACTTTGTTATCCTTGTACTTTTACATGTTTAATCGCTCCTCGGGGACGTGGGGACTCCGTGAGACTTGCCAGCTATTGTGGCAAAGCGGAGTCATTTTAAACAGGTGACATCGGTAAAATTGTACGCTGACGCTGAGAAGTCTGTGTTAAAGTGTTTTTTAGGTTGTTGGTTATTTGATTTTATTATTCATTAATTATAATAAAGAATTAAGAAAAAGGATAGCCTAAATATATTTTTTTCCTTGTAACATCAGGCAATGTATTGAGACATTTGTCTGGTTTCACCTCCTTGCTGTACTTTAACTAACTCAGGGTTAGTAGCAGGATCAAGATTCATTATTATGTTATCATTAGTAACACTATGTATATTATATGCGTATTATAGGTATATAAGTATATGCACGATCGTTGTCGGCTTTGATGGGTAAGCGAACAATGAATTCAACAAGTATAAATTCAATTTTTGAAAGGGTAAGAGTTAAACTATACATATTCAGTGATACTAGTATGAAAATAAAAATTTAATATTAAGGAAACATCAAGCTAGCGCACCGATTTAACAGACCATTACGTCCGCAAATATAATACTTAATTGGCTGCAATCAACATCGAAAATATTTTCGTTTCTGCAAAAGTCTACAAACCTTGAATGCGCGCTCTTCAGAATCCTTAAGTTGGATTTATCGTTGTTTTTCTTCACCCAATGCGCAAGAACTTTTCAATTCTTCACTGATGTTTGTGGAAGAGCTTACCGGCGGTTACTACTCACGAGTTCACAACGTATTGCCGTTTATTGCCGTCCGTCGAACGGCAAATTTAAGGATCGAAAAAAATGAGAACGATATCGAAAATGTTAAGTGAAGTAATACCCGTATAGTAGTATGGTGAATATTAACATTGGAGATAAGATTTGTGTGATGATTAGTCCAGTGACAATTTAAATTCTGTTAATTTTAATTTTAATATTAGTATTTAATTAACTGTATTTAAATTAATATATCATACTTACTTTAGTCATACATCTGTCTGTCTGTTTAATTATTACAGACAGCTGAATATGCAATTACTCGGAAAGATCTAGCGGGCTTAAAAGAGCCCTATTAGTGTGCAAGTTTGCATAAAAAGTATTATTGCAAGGCCCGAGTGGTTTTATGACACCTCAAGCGAGCTAATTTGCCGCCGTCTGATGAACTGAACAAAAGAGCGCGAACGCTAGCGAGAATTAAAATGTATTTATTCGAGAACCGCATAAAAAGTCAATATGAGTGGCAATAAAAGAGGATGCTGCGAGAAATAATAAAAGATAACCTCTAGAGGAGTGAATGGAATGAGAAAAGCCCTTGTAAAGAATGTTTGCTTAGTGGATAAGACGCGATCAGGGGGACACCTCCCCTAAGTACGAGGGAATCTGTGCGGTGGAGAAAAATTAAAACGACTAGTCACAATATATCGATTCGATATTCATCGATTTATTAACACGTAGCCAATATCAATACGAATACGATGTATCAATATTAGACAATAATAGTTGAAGATTTTTATTTTATAGATTGAAAGGAATCTTAACTCTATATTAGAATACTGGTCTTAGATTTTCTGAAATGAGATATTAGTGAATGATAGAAACAAAATGAGAGTAAGTAGTAAATTCAAACGGCTTGCAGCAAACATGTATAATACTTGTAATTTTAAAAGCTGGTTTCAATATAGCACGTTTATTGAACGTAACGTCTTTTGTTACGTTCAATGATAGTGTTCACGAAAAACTAAGTCTGTGAATTAGACGCACGTTACAAGATGTGACGATCCGTATGGTGCAATACTGATCTACCTTAAATACGATGACTGACAGGTTCGGTGGTGCAGTGGTTAGTGAACCTGACTGTGGCGCCGGGGGTCGTGGGTTCGATTGCCACCCAGAGTAAATGTATGTGATGAGTACTATGATGAGTATATCTTTTGTGGCTGGGTGTAAAAAAATATCTAAATAAGTGATGGTATATTTATATTTGTTGTGAAGATATATTAAAACCGCAATTGCAACCGCAGTGTTGGAGTAATCATTGAATTAAGTATTATAAAAAAAGTTTATTATTTTAAATATTGAAAATATTTTATAATATGTATTAATATATTGGACACTTAATAATAAAAATATATTGAGACTGCAACAAATAGCGTACGACATATATACATAATACGAGTATGTAAGTGATCAGAGCGCAAAGTAACTAGATGTAGAATAATTTTGTATTATAATTTTTATATAAGAAATATATATGATTACAAAAATACAAAGCATACCGGTAACGTGGCTTGGAAATCAAGACATGTGTGTCTGATTAAGCCACCTCTTCGTTTCTAATTCAGTCGTTCGGCGACATTAAGCCGCGGCGCGGCCCTCGAGCCGGCGTTACGGCACGCTGCAAGTTCTCCCCGTAAGTCCCGTTCATGAGTAGATTACAAGTAATTAATTTATAAGAATATGGCCTTAACCGTGCGAGCCGAATAAGTGTGTAACGTGATACAAGGGGCGGGTGAGAATTAGTGTCGTACGATATACTGTTTGTACAGGTTGGGATTGGCGCTCATTTAAATACACGACGTTAAGACGTAGCTATCAATTCATATTAGCATTTAAGGAAACGCTTGGACTGTAATTGATGTCTCGTTGCTTGAGTTGCAAGCGCAAACGCTGGGTCCCGAGGTCCTGAGATCAATCCCCGGGTCGGGCAAAGTTTATTGGATTTTTCTAACTTAAAACTCCCAGTAGCAATACAAAGTTTTAATTTGTGACCGGTACATAGCAATAGAGTCACCCGTTATTCCATTGTTGGACATATAGCCGGTGAAACGTTGGAGTGTACTACATTCCTCTGCCTATCCCTTCCGGATACAGAATTTACGAAAACAGAACGGTCCTCAAGTCAGGATTACTAATAGAGTTTTATGAAATTTCAATTCACAATTGCTTACGCGAAAAGACTATAAATGTTAAGTTTTGCTATTGCATTAATGAATTATTTTACGCCAATTAATCGTCGAGAGACTCTTCGGATTTCGATTTTGATCTTGTTACTTTAACACGAAAAAGTATTTGTAGATTATATTTTAGAGTTGAAATTGTATTCGTCATGTTGTTTTCTTTTTAAGAAAAGGCGGCGCAAACAGAAGGGTGTTATAAGTTAAACATGAGTACCTGTGTGTTTCTGTAGAGTCGTAGCTCCTAAACAGATGAATCGGGTTTAATTATATTATTTGATAAAAAGGCAGATAGGCGAAACTGTTCTTAGGTACGAGTATGATGAAAGAACATCGGTTCAGCTGTCTGAAAATCATTGACGGCTTTCAATTTAGTTTAGGCAGTATCAAATCCTTAACTGGTGAAACATGGGAGTGTTCTACACCCCTCTGCCTACCTCTTCGGGGATTACAGGCGTGATGTTACGTTTTAGTATCAAATCCTTGAGTTTTAAGTTTTTAAATTATCATTACAGTACTGAGAAGAGTTTCTATAATATCAGGCCCGAAATGAATGTATATTACAACTTATTTGGAACTTTTGACTAAATCGGTAGGTACGTACATATGATTTTTTTTTACCTATTAGTCGTTTTGTTGATGCAAAGATATTTTACATTTGTAGTACAAGTGTTGTGATTTATAAGGTCGAATCGTATTTTTTTATCTATTTCATCACAGATAAATCCTTAATTTAAATTAACATGTTGTTTTTATAAATCCAAAATATCATTCCGATTATTTGTAGCAATCGCAGCGATACAAGTCGTTAGAGGGAAACAAGCGGGGCACATTACAAGCTGTTACTTTTAATGTGTAACTTTCGGTTTGGATTTAATGATTTTACGGCCGACAATTACCGTCTACTGCGGCTAGAATATTACATTGGTGGGGTCTCGGACGCAATTGTTCGTACTAAAATAAAATTTAAATTAACGGCAAGTATAATAACAGGCGTTATATTTCGAATTTAAATGTAATTTGCCATAACAAATTCTAATACAGACTTAATTAAAGTTGAAGAAATTCATGCAGTAATAAAGTATAGCGATTCAATTAAATTTATTTACCTGTATTCGTTTGCGCTGGATTCTCTGTCTTCATTATGGTCCTATTTACATGTTACGAACATTTATACGAAAACATATGAGGTATAACTAACATTTGTAACAAACATCTCTATACGAGATATGACATTTACCACGTGTTTACGCCGTGCGTGTATGTGTGTTTTTGTTTTTCTTCTGTCGCAAAGTTTCGATATCAATATTTGCGGTGTTTGCATAAGCACTGTGTCGCGAGTGCGGTTGCGGTAAACACTGATATCGGGGATGCCTAAAATATATTCACGTTGCCCCCAATCACGAAATTCAGGTGATGTTTGTTTCGTGGCTGTATATTCAGACAAACAAGGTATTGTGAGATTGTGACATCTTACATGTATATTGAGAAAGTGCAACCTAACTAAGATTTATGATGTATTATTTAATGAATTACACGATATTTTTTAATACAATTAATCCAGACATTGTAAAATTTTATGCAATTACATGTATTGTATGTCCTCAATAATCAGTCTATCCCTAAAATACTCACAGGTCAGCCGATAGATTATTTAATCATCAGAAAGTATTTAAACGAAGTAAACGTCACTTTTGCATTACCGCTGCAAGTACCGCCAGTTGAATACTTACTCTTACAATTTAAGACCCGTGCAAAGTTCAAACATAATAGTGATTGATGATATTGAGCGGGCGTTTCGATTAAAAGCAATCTTGATGAAGAATTACTTTGTAATTGGATGGTTTGGAATGTTGTCTTTTATTCATTCATTATATGATATGGTTGAGTGTCTCATATTGGTGAATATAGATTACAATTATAAAGATATATAGTCGTATCCACACATATTAAGCAATGTTTAACTACGGTCTGGGCAAATGTATTGTTTTGTATTCTACACCCTAAAAAAAAATAACTATAAAATCTTTAAATATGGAAACGTAGGCTACACTTACTAAATGTTAGTTGCTTTTTATAATAATATAATCTTAACATGTGTACAAATACATCATTGAACTTTTAGGCAATTATTTACAAAACCTATTATTCATACGTATGTACGAAATATGTAACAGTGTGTGCCACATCGTTGAACGCTTTGAATGGAGAACGATATTAGGTTCGTAATACGAAATCGATACTATTGGATGTCCGAAGACGGACGATAATATCCGCGCGGAGAGAAAGGACCGCGATATAAAACACACTTGCGCGCATAATATACGTTTTATTAATAAAAAAAGCTCCAGAGAATCACCCATAAATAGCCTTAACGGCCACTACTGAGCCGACGAATTTTTCGATACATGGCGACGCATTTGTTTGACAAATCCCCCGGGAATAGCGAGGTGCGACACTATCCTGTATTATCTGGTGCAGTGGCGCTCAAACTTTTATTGGTATAGCTAAACGTATTCGCATATTATGATTAAGTTATTTAATATGTAGCACGTGGAACATTACACATGTGCATTGAAGTAACTATAGATATCAAAATAAGGTTTCCTGACAATTTTGAATGCTTTTTGATTGATTTTTAATTAACAAATTTCTGTATTGTATAGATATCTAATAAATGCGACATTATTTTAATTTTTAAATAATATAATTAATTTGATTAATATAAATTAATCAAATTAATTTATATTATTGTCTATTATCCCCGAAGAGGTAGGCAGAGGAGTGTAGTACATTCCCACATTTCACCAGTTACGTTTACGTCCCACTATTGAAGAGGTGGTGAGCCTATTACCATGCATCGGGCACAAATCCAGACTCCGGGCCACTATTAGAAAATATAAATTAGAAAAATTTTGTAGTGCCCGACCCGGGAATCGAATCCAGGACCTCCCGATCGGCAGTTGCGCTTACAACCAAATATTTTGATATATTCCTGAATGGATACATCTTTTATATTCCATTAGCATATAGACCCTACATCGCATAAGCACCCGGGTTGAGAATCTATAGAGTACGAGTTGTGTGTAGAGCTTGAGGAATGTGGGGTCATTCGCGACGTGATGACGGCCGTATCGCGAATTGTCTAAAGACGCCCCTAAATCATGACCCACGGGCTTTTCTATTTGACTGAAAATACAGATGTTTAAGGGTTACATATTTATGGGATAGGGTTTTGGTAGGCGTTATCTGTGTTATTATTTTACCAGTAAAACCGCTATAGGATTTTTAGGAAATGTGCACACTATTAGTCTACAATTATGTTTTTATAATTCTTAGCAAAACTAATACATCGACTGCCCGTTGTCAGCGTAGTCTTCTTATTACAAAATAAGTAGTTCAAATTTCCCGTCTGGGTAAGCGATAACTGACTGTAGAGGATATTTTGCGTAATAAACTTAGCAATCAGCATTCATAATGGACAAAGAATAAGAAAGCCGTCTAGAAGAACAATTGAGTCGAACAGAGTGATGAGTCGGAACCCAGTGGTGTGTACTAAGCCGATTTAGAGCGGAAGCGTTAAAAGAAAATTTATTGCATTGAAAAGTCGTACGTAATTAATAAGACATTTGAAGTTGCGTGAAAATGTAATTTAGATTGTTTTCCATGGGCGAGGGTCGCACCGTTTCCTGTCTACGAAATCGAGGAATACTCACAAAGGCGTTTTATTTATATATGGCCGCTTTGTATTAGCGTCTTTAAGGAACCAGGGGAGCATAATAAAAAAGAATCAGCATCAATGTCTTAAAGCGTCTTCCGGCGCGATAGCGGAGACCGCCCCGCCGCAAAATGGCGCTCCACACTCGAATAAATTATACCACCCCTGAATCGAATCGAACGATTGTTCGATTCTTTTGAGGAGATTCCCGTTTTAAAGTCAGCGCGCCTTTATTAGTGTAAGCCAGGGACGATTATCCTAAGCCGACATTACATATTCAAATTGAAGTCATTTAGCTTTGAAGAAATTGACGCGAAATAAAAACCAAGCCTTTTAAAATGCTTCTTGCGCAAGAATAGTCGCGGTGTGATTTTTATACTCCGTTAAAGTTTTGGACTCTTAAACATAGTAGGTTATGATTATATCTGCACATACGATTATTTTACTTTCTAAATTATAATTAACGTATACATTATAAACAGATTTTCCACGGTTTAATATTTTTACGGGGTTACACACAAGTTTAGTAAAAATCAATCAATCATCATTAACGTCGAGGAAGAGACACGTCATTTCTGTATAGATAGAGAGCCTAGCTAGATATCTAGATGCCCGATTGTAATAGGATAGGCAGAAACCTATCCTATTACAATCGGGCATGGAGATATATTCATAACATCACTAATTTAATGCCATAAAGGTAATAATCGTTGGCACATAACTTGTACGTTGCTATACTGTGTTATTGTAGGGTATATTGGGATTATTTAATGATGCTTATACAACCGTGTTCATTTCCAACCCAGTTACTTTCAGTGTAGTCCGAAAAGCATAATTTTTGCGCGACTGACCAAAGATTAACATTTAGATACCGCAAGCCTTTTTGTTCTGAACGGAAGCCGATCTTTCTCCCCCACGCGCTCTAAAATGAGACAAGAAATGAAAGGACGATTACGACTTAATTTTTAAGTTACTGCGTGTTATGAGGGTTCCAAGTAAATTTATATACGGATGTATAATTATATTAAGTACACCTTATAAGTTAATTTTAATAAACCACTTAATGTGACCCATCGGTAATATAAATTAAGTGAAGATTACACATACGTATATGTGACAGCTAGATCTTTTTTGTTTATAGCGTTATTTATTATTTACTATTAAAACAACAACGACAGGATTTATTAATTGCATAACATCTTGTAAATACTTAATATAAAGTTTACTTTTAGAACGCATTTTTTTCAATTCAATAAATTAACCGTCACAAATTATACGCCTTTTAAAAGTTGGTTGTTCTCATTTTGAACAATAAACAAGTTCGTAACTCCGTGAGTCTAGCCTCAAAATAAACGTAATAAAATTAATAGCCCTCCTCGCCGCCAAAAGAAAGCAACTCGAGTAAATTGATATTTTGAATAATAAAAGGTACCGAAATTATTATGAGTAACACAAACATAAGTCAATAGACTAGCGGGTGGTCAATATTGGATTAGCCGCCGAAAGGAGCCAAAAAGCAACGTATACAAAAACCTTTTACAGCGGTAACAGCGCTGGAAAAATATTTATGATACGCTCATATTATAAGGAGACCGCTTATTTGATAATGGGTACTCGTACCATACGTATTTGAAATACTTGTTTTACAAGGAATATTCTTGATATAAATAATTGCACATGTACCTAATTAAAATATTTGATTCGATTTATTATTTTCATTTTCAACAACTATTTATTTTAAAAACAAAATTTGGTTAATTGGTGTGCGAGGTTACAAATTGATGTTAAAACGTGTGTATTAAGTTTTTTAATTTTGTATCTAATGCTTTTTGTACTAGGAAGATAAAATTTAACAATTTTATAAATTTTATAATAAATTACAAGATATTAGATATCACTTTTATTCACAATTCAAAAAAAAAAGAATCCACTCCACACTTGCCCAATC